>JAADWU010000018.1:0-37022 GCA_023336255.1 Pythium graminicola
TAATACCACACCCCCGAGTGTGCCCGGGTGTACTCGTCGATGCGGAGCCCTCGCAGCGCGCGCGGCGCCGCGGCCGGCGGAGAGATGTGGATAGTGGCGACACCTCCAGAGGCTTTGAGTGCTGCGTCCATACAAAAGAGAAGGTGTCGGATTTCCACGCGATCGAACAGGATCGGCGCTTTCGAGGCAGTAGATCGAAAAATGCCCATTCCATGTGGCTGGCAAGCGGATGCCTCATGGAACAAAACGCAATTATGTCCATCCCCCAACACAAAATACGACGACAAAAGAGGCAACTTGACGCAAATTGTACGTACAAGTTCTTCTTCGCAAGACACTGATTGGCTAGAATCACTTCCCGATCATTTGGGTGGCCAGAAGAGAGTCGTCAAACAACCCCAAGTATTTTCTTTGCTTTTCTTCACTTGGAATTTATATCGGAACGTTCAAGCTGGATCGCTCATCTTGATTCCGTGAACTTTCGGCTTCGCATAAGATCTCTTCACCGGCATTTGGAGGAAGCGCGGTGGGTGGACCTGGCTCTGTTTCATCCCATTGCAAAAATGAGTTGGCGTGAGACTAAGACACGTTTGTGTATTCATGCCTGTCGTTTTTGGCAAGTACCAACAATCATGTTGGCAGCAAAGCAATGCCACGATGTGGCACCATGGCACCTGCCTGCCTCGAGCGTAACTTACGCCAGGTCTTTCGTTGGCATCCAAATCAAGTCGGTGGTGATGAAGGGACGCCACGTCGTTGTCCATGAACCAGTAGCTTCAACAACTGCGTGAATCCATCTCAACCCCAACCCCTATATATTCATGATGGGCTAATTTGGCGCCAGATTATGAGAACCGATCATTCGAAATTTCGAACTGGTTTGAGACATCCGATGAAAAATACTCAACTCTCGTTGCAGTTTTGGCGGGTAATATTCCCCTCTCAAAATCGTTTCATGTCTCGGCAATCTTTCGATAAAATTGGGCTTGACTATCAAGCCAGTGGCTTGGCTTGATTCAGCTCGAACGGGCTCATCTCAGCCACGAGCCACGTCGTTTCGTGGCTGGATCCATTTCCAGCGACCTCGCCACCATGTCGAATGCACTCGCCATCGAAGGCCGCTTTACGGTCATCAACTTCCTCAAGCGATGGACACAGACAGGACAACTTACCTACAAATTCTCAGTTCATGAGAACGCCCTTGAGCCGCAACGTGTACGAGTGACGTTTAGTAAACCCACGCCCTCGGCCCCTGCCACGGCCGCCGTCGCCCATCTCTACTTTCGTTTGGACAACAGTCTTCATGAAGTGTTGGGGTTTACTGTGGAGAGCGAGACGCATTTTCACTCGGTTGAGGAGTTGCGCTTTGATGAAGCTATTCTGGACCATGTCCTTCGACGTAAACTTCATCTTCAGCAACAACATCTTGTGCGGCTCAGTGATGAGTTTTCCTCGGCACGTGTCCCTGCGCTGGTCGCTGAACGTGCACGAGAACAACGAGAACTCGATCGAGAAGCGTTGGAAGAGTATGTGCTTGAACGATTTCAGCGTAAAGACCCGTATAATGACGGTCGTGTGTCGTTCCAAGAGACACGGGATGTTCTCTATGCACTAGAACTCCCTCGTGTTAGTCGTCGCGATCGTGAGATTTTGTGGGCATTTGTAGAACTCGATCGTGATGATATGGTCGACTATGGTGCCTTTGTGGCCATTGGTGCCGAGGTCTTGGACACACTGATTCACGGACGGCCGTTTGGCGACTCGGAAGCCGAGGCCAAGGCTGAGGGCCACGAACGTCTCACTGAAGCCATCCAATGTTTTCAGGCTATTGTCAAGCACCGTCAGTTTACTACGATCGATCGACTTGCTCACTTACTCGATGCCTTTCGCCCAGCACCACCGACGCCCGACCCGACAGAGGAAGAAGAACAGCTCGACCTCAACGAAGCCGACGACGAAGAAGCCTCCGAGACAACGAGTCGCCCGGTGACCCCAACGCCACCGAGCGAGGTGTTTGTCACACGACGACAACTTCGCACAACCCTTGAGGCCCCCCAACTGCTACTAAGTCGTGCTGAAATCAATCTACTCGTGGCCCTCGCGACCACAACCCCAACCGGACAAATCCCATGTAATCAACTCGCAGAACTCCTCCAACATGTTGAGACCTTGATCTTTCGCTTTCAGACACGATGTTTTGCCGATGGTCTTGGTTCTTACTTGTTGCAACAATTTAGCAACTTTGAAAGTAGTAAACTTGTGGGGTCGGCCGAGCATTTACAAAAACGAATTCGGCAGCGCGAGATCAAAACTGTGGTCAAAGACATGAAGAAACTTGTATTGACGCCGTATCAAGTGAGTCGTCTTGTCGCCTTGTGTGAAGAATCACCCACGGATCCCGATCATATCGTACGCTATAGTGAGCGAGTTCCACGACTAGTCGAATGGCTAGGGAAGCAAATTGATCTCCACGAGTTACGCGATCGCGCGACAGCAGTCCATGCAGTTCACATGGAACCTTTCGAGGCGGCAGTAGATGAAGAGACCGTTCATCAACTCGTTCAGGACGCGTGTGAAGCCTTGGATGACCAACGTGCCGGTGTTTTGTCGATCCGCGACTTTCACGCGAGTCTTGCAACGCTCTCTCAGTCGCTGAACCTTTCCTTAGAGGATCCCAATGATATAGCTGCCCTCACGGTCCTCGCGGATCCCTTGGGGCAAGGCCGTGTCAACTATATCTACTTTCAGCAACTCGTATATCCAGCTCTGCGTTGGCTGCAGTACGAACAGCGCATTGCGAGGACCCAACACCAAGGAGTCAAGCGTGCCGAAGCCAAAGCGAGCGATGACGATGAGGATAGTAGTCTCACGGAAAAGTAATACATTTTATCAAAACAAGGTCTTACGTATGTAAGATTCGTGAAGACGTCATGACTACGAGCTATCGCCAACAATGTCATAGGATGCATCGTCGTCGTCATTGCGATCGTCGGCGTCGTCACGACCGTCCGAGTCGTTGGGATCGTCGTTGTTGTCGTTCTTTTCATCAGTGTCGGGAGACTTCACGTTGTCCTCATCATCTTGACTATTGTTTCGTGCTTCATCCTCTTCAGGTCTTGTACTCTCGGGGTCAGCAGCGTACCGATCCACGACCACGGGTTCCTTCGGGTCGTCGATTGGAGCTCCATCATTAGCCTCGCCACTTTCCTTTTGCTTGGCCTTGTCACGACTTTCTTCAAGGAAATACAATGGAGATTCAGTCTTCATCGTTCGATGCTTGGGGAATGGGTTCCCAGCGAGTGAAAGCCCTGGACGACGGCAGCTTGCCACGAGTTGAAAAACAATCGGTAAGTTCCCGTCCATCATCCGAGCGTGGCGTTGCTTCATGATGCTAACGATCTTGCGCTCGAGCTTGGGCTTAATCCAACGCCGTAATGCGATGTACTCGCGTGTGATGGGTGTAGCTCCTCCGTAAGGAGCTGGACCAAAATACACATCCTCGGTCTTGTCGACTAATACCTCCAACGAGACATCCGCATCCGCCACTAGACCCGTCCCTGATCGAAGTGCCATCAATTTGTCGAACGTGCCTTTCGTCCGACCTGGCCACTTTCGCCCAGTTCGACAGTCGGTCTCCAATATAGCTCGAATCATACTCTGGATGTGGTTTCGACACAGATCAACGAGCATAATATCAAGTCCACGGAGTGCCTTCTTGCGTTTCATCTTCTTTGCCACAACCATGGTCTCTTGCATTGCGGCCGTGATGGCGGATTCATACAAGCTGACACAAGCACTTGATAGATTGTTCATGATTTGATCGAGGGTTTGCATCATCTGACCGTGGTTCAGCAAGATATCGTCAATAAAGTCGTGGTAGCCACACAATGACTTTTGCCGTAAGTAATTCATGGCCAACAGACGGAAGCTCACATCCCCAAAGAGGAACAAGTCCTTGTCGGATGGCAGTAACAACATATCGCGTTCCTTATTGAACCCGCGCTTCTTTTCATCTTCCTCTGTAGGGGAAATGAACGTCACAGACGCGAGTTGATCACCAAGCTGGGAGTTACTCTGGAGAGCAACCATCAACACGTCAAGGAACGAGTTGAGACGAAGCGGCGACAATATCCTCGCAATACGACTCTGGAACATTCGTGATGGACTCTCGAGGCCCATCTGGAACTTCTTTTTCAGTCGGCTAAACAAGAAATCCGAGTACGCACTCGTTGATTCGATAGTTGAAGTATCCACCGGCTCACGTAATGTGCTCACAAGCATCGCCTTGAGCCACGCCTGGGTATTCATACGTGCAATACCCCACACTGTCGGCTCGCGAAGCGAGAACTTTCGCAGTTCTTCTGTGACAGCTCGCTTTTCATAGAACGAGCGAATGCGGAGTTGTTGCATTTCATCTTCGAGCACACCAAAGACTTGGCACTGGCGATGTAATTGTGCTTTCTTGAAAAAATTGAAGAGGAATCGAACTTCGTACACACCTGGATCGTTTGGTGTCGTCACTGTCATTCTGCCTGGGCAGGGTTCTGAATGAGCAGACTCTAGATACGCAGACGGAGGGACGATCTCGATTCGAGCGCAACTACTTCCTTCTGACCCCTTGACCTTGTAGAAACCGATGCAATTGCGCATTTGTGGGTGGGATAAGATACTGTAGTCCACACCGTAGATTATCCACGAAAGATTAAGCTTCTCCTTTGCGCCAACGAGAGGTCGATCGCACGTAAGGTTCATAAAGATGTTGAATGTGCCGATTTGAATCTGGTTCGATACAAAACGGTCGAGAAGCTCGTAGTTCTTGCTGCTTCCTCCACTGGGAGGCATTGGAACTCCAACAGGAGTAACCTTTTGATTCTTGCTGCCAGGTGGTCCTCCTTCCAAATCTTCCTTGCCGCTACTGATTCCAACAACCTTGACTTCGCCTTCGGTGCAGCGCAAATAGTAAAACTCAAAGCCATGAAGCCCGTACTTTGACTGATAGATGCCCGCATCATTCCCGTATACAAACGTCTCGAACTTCGGATCGATTTCCTTGACACAGTTGTTTGCTGGTCGGAACTTGACTTGACCAGTTACAACCTTTCAAAAGATTACATTGAAATATGTCAGCCGACAACGACGATCACCTTCGTCAAAAGATGTTGATACATACCTTTCGGACTCGCTTCGCTGCCTCTTCACGAGTTGCTGCGCCAAGACTAAAAGCTCGGGTGGTCCGAGGGGCCTGTAGTACAACAAGTATAAGTGTCCGATCTCGTTTTTGTTCTCAGTGAGCCAACGCACCTTTTCGTGAATCTTGTTCTGTCTAATGTCCTCTTCGAGGATGTCGGGCAACTTCTTTTTCAAAGGACGAAGCTTTGGTGACTCCATGATATCCTTCACTGTAGAATCCGCACGCTCAAGCATGCTCGTATGCCTCTCGATTCTGGCTTTCACAACATCGTCAGAATCTTCTGGTTTCACGTCATGTACTGATTTTTTCATCTTGGTCACTTCTCTTTCCGAGAAATCACGAAGGCTTCTTGCTTGAAGCATGATCAAGTCTTGTTCGGCGTCTTCGGTCTCTGTTTTTGGACTCCATCCAAAGGGTTCGACTCCTTGATGCTTTAATAGGCGATAACAAATGCAGTCATCCATGGTGCGCAGTTTGAGGTCTCCTGCTGCACGTGCTGGAAACATTCCAATCGCATCAAGGGCATGGAACCGTTGCTTTGCGTTGACTTGCCAACTAATCGTAATCTCACCCTCACCAGCATCCAGAGCATCGGTAAGAACGACGTAGCTTACCTCCGGCATTGCTTTCAGCTGAATCAAATCTTTGTTTGTTTTCACAAGACCAGTGGATTCCACGAGAGCGGCCATTGTTTTGTCATTGCCTCCCTCTCCACTTTCGTTATCGTCATCGTCGTCGCTGTCATCTCCGTCCCCTTCGTCATCCGCGTCATCGTCTTTGTCGTCTTTGTCGTGTTCGAAGTGGTTTAAGTGGTCCATGTGGTCCGAGTGGTCCGAGTCGTTACCTCCTTGACCAACATGGAGTGTAATGCCGTTCATCAATTGTGATATACCCATTGCTTGACCTGCAGTTGCAACTGTCGGTGTTTGTGGTGCTGTCGACGTTTGCACTGCCCCTAATACCGGTACTGAGGGTGGTTGAGGTGACGACGTAACTTGCGGTTCAGTTGGTGTTGGAGGTATCGTACTAGCAGCACCCAGGTGCTCGACAGCACCGGTAGTCGCCGTGGGTGCTGCCTGGCTTACCGTCCCTGCCGGTGCAGCGGGGTCTTTCTTGTTGCGATACTTCGCGGCCAGCGCTCGAGTGTTCACGTCTACTTGAGGCAACTCGTCAATTGCGTCTTTCCCTTGGTCGACCAGCTTGTTCGCCTTCTGATACTTGTCCACGAGACCAGTTGATTGCACTAGACTCTCTGCTGTCTCGACGTAGTCCATGTAGGCTTGAATAAGTTGCTGGTTGAATTCCAATACTGGTGTTACAACTGCAGAGATGAGTGTGACTCCAAAAAGCACCGTCTGATTGTGAGACTTCGACCCGTAGACCATGAGCAACGAGATGATCTCCACGATCGAACTTCCCCATTTCAATAACGTGCTGTAGAAACGTGTGTCTGACAGGTAGACGACATCGTCTTCACCCTTGAAAGCAAGTAGCCAGTGGAAGCGCCACACGGGATCCTTCTCACGCTCCGATTCTGGAATATCGGCTTGCAAGAACTGATTGTTGAGGAAATAGCTGAACACTGGTCCACGATTTAGCACCTCAGCTAGGTATGCCAGGACCATGGTTTCTGGAATGCAAAGCCAGAACAAACTAATAATCTTGCCATGTAAGGCCATCATCTGCAATTGCTTGATCTCCCCGCTTGGCTCCATTCGGTAGCAGTCGTTGGCACGTTCTTCCACGTTGAACTCTTTTGACTGCGATTCACCCCAGAGACCTAGCGTCACAAGGCAGATGTTGACAAATGGCATCACCATCTTGTCTTTGATGTACTGAATTTTCCACGCCAGATTGAACCTCAGACAAAACACGTCGAATACTTTCCACCGTGACTTTGACTTCATCACAGTCTTGGGATACATGTGATCAGCTCGCCAGCGCCACGCGAGAAAAATTCCAAGCGCACGACCAATTGACTGGAGCATAAGGTGAGCGTAGACGTGGACAAACATGGCAAAGAGGCCAATTAGACCGTATTTCCTAACGAGATCTCGGAATGGCATGTTCACATAGTCATCATAGTGGCGCGCGAATCTCGAAAAGAAGAGCGGGTTACTTTGCCGTCTCTCATGAGCACGGGTGATGCACCCACACTTGGTTGAGCAAATCGATGAGTCATTTTCACCACGACACTTGCAATTTGTAGCCACTTTGGCAAGACAGTCAACTGTTGCTTCTTGAAGTGCCCGGATG
This sequence comes from Pythium graminicola, assembly GCA_023336255.1. Lineage (NCBI taxonomy): Eukaryota > Oomycota > Peronosporomycetes > Pythiales > Pythiaceae > Pythium > Pythium graminicola. The sequence goes on from JAADWU010000018.1 coordinate 7,448, forward strand.
GGATGGAAGCTGACCAAGCTTGCATTGCTGTGCACAGCAGCTTTGATATCCATTCGATTGTGACTGTGTGCAAGTTTATGAAGCTTTTCTGGCGCTTCCAGTTCTGAAATTGGCACCCAACTGAACAAGTCAAGGAGCAGCAACGGTAGACAGACACACAGGAAGAAGATGATAAGCACAAGCGCCGCAATACCGAAACCATGGTTGACCTTGGCGAGACTTACGTTGGGACATGTACGCGTCGGCGTTGTGTAAAGTTTCAAATTGTCGTGTGTTTGGGACGGATCATCGTGTACCAAGTGATAAAAGTCTGACCAGTTGCTCGAGATGAACAGCACACACGATTTGATCGAAAGATACAACGGGATGACTAAGAGCGCACCAATCTGTTCCAGAATACCCAGCACGGATTTACCCGGATTGATTGGCAAATACGTGTGCAGCTTTTGCACCTTCCGCAATAGGTCTTCTTGCACAACGACGTACACTATAAACGCAGCAGCAAAGAGCATCCCCAGCACAGCGAATAGGAAGAAACCACTGAAGCAGTCTCCCGCGATATAATAAACCTTCATCTTCTCAACGAGTTCGTGGATGTAACCACTGAAGAATGTGTATATAGTCATCAAAACAGTCTCCAATGGGCCGTAAAACCGCAGTAGACGTGCTTTGAAAGCGTTCATCAGTTCTTTGAGGTGTTTGACATCAACCTTGAAGTTGCCGGCCAACACGTTAATGTTGAAAGATAAACTGACAACCGCAAGGAAGTATTTGACGAGTGACAAGTACGCTTGACCAATACTCTTGAGCAAAAGTTTTCCTTGGTCGGACGATAATACCTTATAGATCCATTTTCCAAGAACGAGCGCGACTTGAACAAATGACCACGAGAAGATTGCTTTCTCGACATAAAATGGGCCATAACGACACAATTCACCAGCCGACTCATTGAGCGTTGTGTTCTCGGAACTAGTCTCTGTCACTATCGCACCTCGGCGCACGTATTTTGCAACATAGAAACCGCCTTGTCGGAAGCGGCTACCGAGAACCATTGAGACCTCACCGACAGCAATTCGATTGCCAGAGTTGTCTTCCTTGAATGTTGTGGCCAACGGAGGAATGGAGATCTCTGTGCCACATTTGAGAAGCGATGTAGCCTTTCCCAATCTGTTCTTCTTCTCCCCAGCTGAAGCAGGTGTTAGCCCAAGTAGATTCTTGCGCGCACCGATTTCATCCAGCAAGTCGTTGATGATGTACGGGAAAGATTTCTTGGTCGCACTAGAACAACTATTGTATTGCGCCATCACCTCCTCCCACACAAATGTGTCATCCGCTGCTCCTGTCGCTGCATTGTACGCGTCGCTCTGTGCCGCAGAACCAACATTATCCACCAGCTTCTTCCAAATTGGCTTGAAAAACCTCCAGACAACCTTCTTGAATGTCTTGAGAGATATTCGAACATTGAAAATCTCCTCAACCTCCAGGAGCTCCTGCTCCATTGCAGCTCGTGCTTTCTCTACTTGCCGTTGGTCGTTAGCCTGTAATTTCCCGAGAATCGTAGCACGTAGCAAATCTGAAACACGTACAACGTCTGCAGGAAGTACAACGATCTTGTCGCGTGGAGTCGGGGCGTCGCCATAGAATGTGTACACGAACACAACCCTCCCTGAGCTGGTAATAGCAGAACTTGATGCATCACCTCCTTCAGGTTGTTTGGTCACGACTACGTCAGCGGACAAAACAGAAGCACCAACGCTTTCACGCTTTTCTTTCTCCAACGTGCCAATAACCGACTCAAGGTCTGGTATTTTTTCCTCGATAAGCGTTCGCTCCTTCTTCTTCAACGTCTCAGAGAGTAGTTCGTTCTTTCTGGCTTGGAGATCGTTGCGGGCGACTGCCAATTCTTGATCTCGCGCTATTCGGGTCAAGTAATCTTCGTCGCGGAAACCATCGCTATTAGTGAGGGATGCAGCAACTGCATCACGATTTGACTCCATGAACACCTGCAATGATGCGCTCATCGCCTTAACATCAACCAAAGGCGTTGTACCGAAGGAGGTGTGCACACCGTTGATTCCTGGCAAGACAGCCAGACTTGCCGATTTTCCGAGAACTGTTCGAAAATTCAACCCGTACTCTTCGTCTTTTTCGTTTCTGATCAGGTAAAGCTTGTAGATTCCGGGTGGCAAGCTGAGATCAATTGATGAAGGGAAATGCAAGTTCCCACTGCGTCTGGTTGGGTCAGTCTTCGTGATCGAATCTTGTGAAGCCGTGTACACACTGGCAAGAACGTCTGGAACCCACCAATCGTAGGTGATTGGTGTGCCGATTTTTTCAATTTCGTTATCTTTGACGTCAAAACCAATAGGTTTTCCTTCTTCGTTGAATGCATTCCATAGAAGGAAGAAAAACGGCATGCTGACCTTGTACTTGGTGCCTTCGCGAATAAGACAGATACGATCACCACGCTTCAACACATCCGACTTCCACTCAATCTCGAGATGGCTGCTTGAAGGATATTCGAACGCGATTTCGTCAATTTCTTGTTCTGAAACATCATCTGCAGCCATTTTGATTGGCAAACTCGGAAGATCAGCTGCGAAGCTTTGCTCCTGCAACGAAGAACATTTGTACTTGAAGCTCAAGAGCACCACACCAACATCATTGTGAGTTTCCGTACGGAAAACAGCGAGGTCCTCTGTGCGCTCTTTGTCGGCATGCAAAACGTTCAAGAGTTCGCCAAGATCGAAAAAAGCTTGTCCGATAAACTTGACCTTCTCAGCTTCCAGACGCGTCTTTGAATCGTCGGTTTTGTCTCCTGAAACACTTTCTTTGCCTGCCAACATATTCTTCAGCGAGAGCCTCCTTTCTGGATTCCCGTCATCACCAGTGAGAATGTTCTTCACTGAGGGCCTTCGTGCTTTGTTTTCTTCGTTTGGCTTGAGCGATCGACGCCTTGTCTTGCTCGATTCGTTGCCTGGAATAGTTGTCTCCGGATCGCTCAAATCTTGCGGGGAAGGTTCATTCCCGTCGTCACGTGCAACTCGATTCTTTTCAGCGGCCTCAACTGCAACCTTCAGTTCCTGGGTAAGTCTCTCCACTTCCGCCTTTCTTTCAGTCACGACACGTTCAAAATCGGCTAGATCGTGACGCAACTGCTTCAGTTTTGCAACTGAAGTCCAAACTGCAGAACCAACAACAGTCTTTGGGTCGTCTTCGTTTCTCATATGCCGATCGGCGATGTCGAAACGCAAGTGGTTTTGTTGCTGACGAACCAGGTCAACGAGGATCTCGTGAGCGTCGTTAGCTTTCTTCAGTGCTGCTTGTGCTTCTTCGAGTTCAAGCGTCAGTCGACTAGCAGCGGAACCAATGCGCTTGAACAACTTGCAAACAATGTAGAGCTGATCAGTACTCTCGTGCGGTGGGACAAACAAGCGGAATTTATCATCTGGGAAGCGAATGATGGCGTCTGGGGATGGGTTTCGCAAGATCAATGACGAAAACACACGCCAGTCTGGAACCTTGGTCATCAAGGGAGGAAGAGGCATGAGTTGCCTCTCTAGATCTTGTAGCTTCTCCAAAGCCTCGGTATACTCCTTTGACCGAGGTTTGCATCCCTTCAACACCGCTTTGGCCTTCTTCATGTCGCGCATCAAGCCCTGAGTGCGACCTTGGTCCCACATCTCGTCCTCCTTCACAACGTAATCATTTGAAAAGTTTCTCTGCCCAAACAGGGCATTCCTAACACTCCTGAAAAAGTTACGCGGATTTCGTTCCGGAAGGCGTGGTTTGAGGCCTTGTGCATCAGTGATCTGGAACATTACATACAACTCTTCTGCCACACCTTCAGCATCAAACGATGGATCGCGTTGGATAATATGATCCGCAAGTTCGGTAATGCTCTTTAAGCCAATGCTGAGAAAACCAGTAGCGCGCGATTTCTTCTTGGCATGCAAACTTGTGTCGAACGCAAACGTTTTATCCTCTCGATCCTTGATCTTTGCGAGCTTGCTGAATTCGAGACCTTTTTCAACCAAATCTTGGAAAATCTCTTCTGTACTTGCAGTCTGTTCGAGAACCTTGGCAGCAATGTCATTCACGTTAATCTTCTCAGGTGCCACACTCATAACAGCTTCTTTACTTGTATCCTCTTTAGCTCGCCGCTCGGGTAACATCTTAAAGGTTTCGATTCGGTACCAGTCGGCGACTGCATGGCGAGACCCGAGAAGATCCCCAGCATACACATCAAGAAAGTCGCCCAAGGCCAACCCACCGGCGTCATCGACCCCAACACTATCGCATATGATGGACCACAAGTCAGATGTAAACTTCGGCGTCTTAATTTTGGCTGCCGTCAGCAAATCGCCCATGTTCTTCTTGCGCATACGCTTCTTCGTGCTGTACGCATCAAACAGCTTCTCCGCGTAGTATAACTTCGTCCACACTGCTGTAGCATCTTTCTCTTCAAACTTGATGATTGGATGCATGCCACAGACAATTTGGGAGAAGACATCGCAGTTCCAGCCGTTTAACCCCTTCTTCTTCAAATCCTCAATTGCTTTGTTTTTCATTTGCGTCGAGATCTTGAAAAACTTCATCAGGCGGGTGATCGTCTCTTTCGACATGACATCTTTTTCACCATCTTCGTCTTGGTAGATCTTGATCAGCTTTTCAAACAAACGCTGTGCTGAATGAAGTCGAACATACGTATCTTTGGCTGTGTGACTGCTCAAACCAACAACATCGTACCAACAGCAAGCGAATTGATGACGAGTCAAACCAGCATAGGGATCCGCTCCAAGGCTCGCGCATAAAGTCCTCCACTTTGGTTCCTTCATCTTTTCCTTATCGCCACACACGATACTGATAAGACGATTCAAATCGCTCAAACTGATGTGATCGGGCGTTGCTGATGGCTTGAACATTTCAAACAACTGAGTCGTATACTCCAGGACATCCCACAGCTTCGCTGGCGAAGTTTCAAACTGTTTTAGAGTGTCCACGACCTTCTTGGTGTCATACGTTTCTTGCGCAACCACGTCCCATCTGTCGTAGAACTGAACTTCCATTTCTGGCTTTGACACTTCATCGCCGGCATGTACACCAATTAGTTCACCAAGTCCTGCACATCGCTTCTTGGTCTCATCCCCAGAAGATATTCCCTGGATCTCGATAACAATAGGCAAGGGTTCATCAATTGAAGAATCAGTTAAACCCAAACGCGTGTGCAACGTCTGTTGTTGGGAGTCCCAAAACACTTCCTTGACTTTAAGATGTGCTGGATCGAAGACTGATGCCGTCAGCGGACCACTGACATGCCACTTGGTATTTGGCATGCGCAAGACGAGGGCAGATCCATCGGTCAAATTTGTGAGCGGGTGTAGAGTTATGATGGTACGGCCGTTGTCGTGGTAGAAATGTGAGTTCAAGCGCAAAAACTGAAGTCGGTACATGCCACCGGACTTGTATCGCTGGGATAAGATTTTTGAAATGTCCTTGACCAGAGTGCTGGTGTTCTCTTTGTCGGATGCGAGGGACTTGATGCAATGAACTCGCTCGAGAGAATTCTTCTCCCCAACATAAGATATTGAGGTAAGGATATCAAACTGGTGGATGTCTCTGGCTGCAGCTTGGGAATGTTCCTTCACGGCCTTGACAACAGCGCACTGGCCAAAGAAATCACTCACGAGTTCAATACCAGATTCTCCAGGGGCAAAATTCTTCTCAATCGGCTCAAGAGAGCGATCATAGAAGTCACCAAGCCGACGGACGCGCTCTCGAACTGGATTGCTATGGAATGCAATTTCTCGACTCTTCCACCCACTGAACAACTTGAGGCACGGAATCGTGGAGTTATCGTCAAACTCACAAGGCCCAACCATTCTGGCATCAACCCCACCGATGTCGCTAATCTCCATGACCACGGATGTACTTGCTGCCAATGGAAAATTATTGTCCAGTGTGATTTCAATAGTCTTGGTGTCAGGAATCCACAGAACGGATGCATGCTCTTCTTCCGAATCATTGAATAGAACCAGTAGGCATGCATCGGCGTTGGTAGAGTCGTACGCTGTTGGCGACAGGGATGCTTCCACTGGTAGTCTGATCTGAATTTTCCCACCTCCTGATATATCTTCCACCAGCTTTACGCTCAAGCGGAGAATCTTCTGCTCGTGGTCATATTGAAAATATGACTCCTGGCGCTGAAATGTGATCTTGCGTGATTTCTTACCTTCAAGCTGCTCCATACCGTCATGAACTCGTTTCTTCTCTTCAGCTTCGTTAACAGCAGCATCTTTATATGTGAGACTTTTCTTGTTCACCATCGCCACGATATCAAGTTCTTTGATGATAGGGTGTTTAGCCGCTTGACCACTAATCGATTTGACGGTAAGGCAATGTCCGTAGAAATCAGACTGAAGCTCCAATCCAACCTCCTCAGAATCATCAAAGGTGATTTCGTACGATAAGACCTGGTTCCGTGTGTTGCGTACAACAACCAGAGGGACATTGGTGCTCTCAGTACCATTGGCATGCACTGGTTCAACATTCTCGTTCGGATCTTCGTTCTTCTGATAGCGATACGAGGTCTGCATACCCTCCAGAAGTTGCATCCACTTTTCATCAGAGACATGACTTTGCTTCAACTTGAGAAGGTTTGTGATCGTTGTGCGCGAGACCATCCCGTCGTTTGATTCCTGCAATGTGCTCTTCACTTTGTCGTTCGCGAGAACTGCGAAAACGACTGATGCTGGATCACTGAAAGACCCAAACATTTTCCTTCCCTTGATCGAGACGGCGAAAGCCTCTGTGAATTTCTTCCAGTCAAGATGCGACTGACGATCAGGAACTGATAACTTCTGCTTCAACTCACTCCACTCGGGTTCACTAAACACAGGATCCATATAACATGCTTCTTGGATGGTCTGGATTTCTTTGAGTCCAATCACTTTGCTGGCGACACTCGCGGCACTTCCAGGCTTCACGATACCAAATTGATCGACAAGAATCTGGGCGAAATGGATTCGTTCCTCAGCATGCATTACAAACGAGACAATCCCCTGAACATCTTCACTCCCAAAGAATGGTGGCGGACCAAAGAGTGCCTTGAAGTCCGTTTCGCGCACAACTTTCTTATCCGGAGCCATACCAAGTTCCTCAAGGGCACGGCGCCACTCCCGGTCTTCAATTTCACTTTTCCCAAGGCATCGAAGTAGACAGTTGAATTCATCCATAGATATCGTTTGAACCGCTTCCTTGTTTGCAACAGCCGCTGGTTGTTCACTGTCTTCATCTTGTTTCTGTTCCCCAGTCTCTTCAGCACTAGTGTCGGCATCGGTAGAAACAGGTGTGGACGAGTGAAACCAGTTGAAGAGTTTCTTGAGCGCTACACTTGGTGAGATATCCTCGTAGAAAGGTAAAGTCATCACTTGAGATTTGTCTACGGTGGCTTCTCGACGCGGACTGAGCTGAGCCATTTGCTCTTGCAGCTTTTGGCGTTCACTCTTTTCATCAAAGATCTTCTCATCGAGATCCAACTCGAGACTCGCCATGGTGTCGCGCTCTCAATGACTTCACAACACGATCGTCAACCTTCTTGAGCTTTGTTCTTTGTACAGGTACTTGTGTTCTCACCAAGTCTTGCGCGTTTGATCGTTCGTGAGAGGCCCAAGCACAAGCGACGGCTCCGCCATTCTATGAAACTCCCTTCGTTATGAGGGGTTTCCGTGCGGCCAATCGCCATCCCTCCCAACAGCCCAACGGCACCGCAAGACCACTCACTACACCGTCGCATAGAGTAGCCATACGACACTTGGTTGTATTGAAACAACAGCAACACAAGGTGGTTTCATCACTGCAACCAGTCACCACGACCTTTGACACGCCACTACAATGGATCCAATCGGGATCAAATCGATGACGAAGGGTTGGTGGCATTGAAGTAACGGTGTAGCGACATATAGAAGTACGTGGAAGCGAAAGAAAGCCATCGTCCACCATATCCCGCCCACGAAAGGGAAACCAAGAGAACGTATAGCTATAATGCTTCCAGTACCAATATATAATATTAGACTCAGAAACTGAGGTGAAGCAACAAGTTGCACGCCCGTCCTGCTGCCTCCTCCATTGATGCCGTCTTTTCCCTCCACCATTCAGTACTGTATACAATCACACACATGATCCACCTTCGTTCGTCTTCGTTCTTGCTGGGTGTCACTCCGTTAGGGTGTAGCCATCACGACGGTGGGTCTGTTCACGTGCATGATCATTGATCCTATGGTCCACTTTCGCTGGCGTTGGTGTTTGCTTTCTTCTTGGGTTTCTTGCGGATGGCAATCTTGGCTTGATGCTCGTCATACTGTTTGTAGAAAGCATCAGTCTTGCGTAAGGCTTCCTTCTTGTAGGTGTTCCAGATCCCCGCAGCTACCACACCCAGCGTGAGACCGACTAAAATCTCTCGCAACGCACTGTTCATGACGGCTTTGCACTGCTGTCATTGTCAAGGAGGTGACACAAGCATTTGGGACGCGACGGAGAAGCCCTGCATGCTCGTCCCACCGCTTGCGCATGGTGGTTGAAGTGAGTATCCGATGTGGACCACCTAATTTCCGTGAAACTCAGCCTAGGGCTGTGACAGCCACCAGCTGGTCGAGATCTTGCAAAAGGCAGGCATCGTCACCAATTGGTGCGTGTCTGCCCAACTCCTCCCACCATCACCGATCATTCAGAATTCTAGAAACAAAACCAAGAGAATAATACTGCTCGAGTGGTCAGAAGTCACATACAAAATACTGAACTTTGGTAGAAAGAACAACACGATCACCATGAATGACCTTATATTAACTGAAGACAGTCTGGATGGATCATCCTGAGCCAAGGCAAGCATTCCATTCCGCAGATTCCCTGTAGCATCTTCTGGTTCTCGCCACCAGCTGCCAGCACTGGTGGCCAGAGGCTGAACCACTCAGCTTGACTGACTGAGATGAGTTGGGCGAAAAAATAAAACCTCGTTTCCATCAGAGTGATGGTCTGCCTTCGAATCCTGCTTTTTCCTTGTTTTTCCCTGGATTGTCCAACGCGTGGATCGGCCGTCACAGGCACTCGTGAATCCACTTGGCACGGCGAGGTTTTATCGTGGACTTCGTTTTTTTCCCAGACGATGCTTGTTGAACCGATCGGTGGATCCTTATCCTTGAAATTTGTATACCATACAAACTATGAATCCAAGCTTGCTTTGAGGATCTGTGGTGGGGAAATCCGAGCAAGATCCAACGGTTTGGAAATCCCCAGTGTGAGCGCGATCATTTCGGAATTTGCTCTCTTCGTGCGTCAAGCTTCGGAATTTGTAGGTAACCATGGCCTCGGCTGCGGAAGCTTACGCGTTTGTGATCTCGGCCGGTGTCTTCGGTCTCCTCTTTGCTGCCTACCTCTTCTGGGAAGTGTCCAAGATCAAGGTCACGCGTCGTGGCGATGGTTACTCGCTTCTCTCGGCTGATGTGCGTCACCACACGGCGGATCGTCTCTTTGAGATCTTCACGGCTATCCAGGAAGGTGCTCGTGCTTTCCTTCTTGCCGAGTACACGCTCTGCTTTGCCTTTATTATCATCTTTGGCGCTGTGATCACGGTGCTCACTTCGTACGTCAACAAGCCAGGCCAAACCTTTGACTGGACGGCCGGTGCGCTTACGGCTACGGCCTTTGCCGTTGGTGGTCTTACCTCGATGGTTGCTGGTTACCTTGGTATGATGGTTGCCGTCTACTCGAACGCCCGTACCACGGTCTCGGCCATGAAGGAAGGTGCCCGCGGCTGGATCGAGTCGTTCAACACGGCCTTCCGCGCTGGTGGTGTCATGGGCTTTGGCCTCACCTCGCTTGCGCTTCTTGTGCTCTTCATCTTGATCAAGGCGTTCGAGACGCAGTACCCGCTTGCCACGCACGCCAAGCCGCTCTTTGAGGCCATTGCCGGTTACGGTCTTGGTGGTTCGTCGATCGCCATGTTCGGTCGTGTTGGTGGTGGTATCTACACCAAGGCTGCTGATGTCGGTGCCGATCTTGCTGGCAAGGTTGTTGAGAACATTCCGGAAGATGATCCGCGTAACCCGGCCACCATTGCCGACAACGTCGGTGACAACGTCGGTGATGTCGCTGGTATGGGTTCGGATCTTTTCGGCTCGCTCGCTGAGTCGACCTGTGCCACGCTCGTCATCTCGACCCAGAGCCCCGAAATCATTGCCGCTGGCTGGCCGGCGGTTCTCTTCCCGCTTGTCATTACCGCTACGGGTATCTTCGTGTCGGCGGCCTGTACGTTCATTGCCACACACGCGTGGCCAGTGAAGGCTGAAAAGGATGTCGAGACCGTGCTCAAGGTCCAGATCTTCTCGTCGACCGCCCTCATGACTGCCCTTATTGTCCCAGTTGCTTACTGGTTGCTCCCAGCCCAGTTCGTCATTGCCGGTGTCTACCAGTGCACCCCAATCCGTGCCTTCTACTGTGTTGCTGTCGGCCTCTGGGGCGGCTGCACTGTTGGCTTCGTGACCGAGTACTTCACCTCGCACAGCTACCACCCAGTTCGTGAGGTCGCTCAGGCTTGTGAGACTGGTGCCGCCACGAACATCATCTACGGTCTTGCTCTTGGTTACAAGTCGGCTATTATCCCGATCACGGTCATTTCTATCGCGGTGTACGTTGGCTTCTCGACTGCCGGCATGTACGGTGTTGCTCTTGCTGCTCTCGGCTTCTTGGGTACCCTCGCTACGTCGCTCGCTATCGATGTTTACGGCCCGATCTGTGACAACGCTGGTGGTATTGCTGAGATGGCGGAACTCCCAGCTGAAGTCCGTGACAAGACCGATGCCCTTGATGCCGCTGGTAACACCACGGCTGCCATTGGCAAGGGTTTCGCCATTGGTTCGGCTGCTCTTGTGTCGCTTGCCCTCTTCGGTGGTTTCGTCACTCGTATTGAGGAGAAGACCATCAACATCCTTTCGCCGATCACGTTCGCTGGTCTCTTCATGGGTGCCATGCTTCCGTACTGGTTCACGGCCATGACCATGAAGTCGGTCGGTGTTGCTGCTATGGAAATGGTCAAGGAAGTCAAGCGTCAGTTCGCCACGATCCCTGGTCTCCTTGAGGGTCTTCCTGGCCACGGCCCGCCGGACCACGCCAAGTGCATCAAGATCTCGACGGATGCTTCGCTCCGTGAGATGATCCCGCCAGGTCTCTTGGTCATGCTCTCGCCGATTATTGCTGGTACCTTCTTCGGTGTCCATGCTGTCTCGGGTCTTCTTGTTGGTGCCCTCACCTCGGGTGTGCAGCTTGCTATCTCGCAGTCGAACACGGGTGGTGCTTGGGATAACGCCAAGAAGTACGTTGAGAAGGGCTGTGTGTCGATTGAGGACAAGGAAGGCAAGCTTATTGTCCAGGGCAAGGGTAGCGCCATCCACAAGGCTGCTGTTATTGGTGACACTGTTGGTGATCCGCTCAAGGATACGTCGGGTCCGGCCCTCAACATTCTCATGAAGCTCATGGCCATTATCTCGCTGGTGTTCGGTGATTTCTTCAAGAGCATCAACGGTGGTCGTGGTCTGCTCAACGTTCCGCTTGACCAGTAAACGTCTTTCAGTTTTGCGTGTGATTGCAAGGGAAACAAGATGAAAGATACTTGAACCACGTAGTCATGCGTACAACAGGGTGATTTTCTCCAATGTAGTTACTTGCTAATTGCTTTTGCAGTTTTTTTCATTTGCTTTATGTGATCGTTTACTCGCTCTCTTCAACATCATCAATGATTACTATTCCAAAATCTTTCATGGAAACTGACGGGAACAGTTAGCAACCGATATGTCATCTTTCCATTTGTTACAAACGTTGGAGCTTCCAACTCACCCTCCAGCGTTCAGAGACGAACTGAACCACAACTGCGAGTTCGTGGCCTTCGAGCGCACTCGTTCATTCTCCAACACGCCACGCCAGTCCCATCCGATGCTGCCGACCGTGTCCCGCAAGGCCAACAAGGCCACTCGGCCCACGAGTGGCTGGATGATGCTCCCATCGCGCTACGTGTACGTTGGTGTCGCGCTCGTGTTCCTTTTGGGCTCGCTCGTTGGCTATAGCTACAACCAATCGAGTGGTGCTACGACCCTGTCGACCTTGTCGCGCTCTGGTGTCGGTGCTGTTCACACGGATGGTCTTCCAACCGTGTTGGTTACGGGTGGTCTTGGGTTTATCGGCAGTCATGTTGTTGAAGATCTCTTGAGCAATGGGTTTCATGTACGTTGGATAGGTGGAGACGTGTTTACGGTGGTAATACTCATGTGGATATGTCTAGGTTGTGATCTATGACGACATGAGCAATGGCAAGAACTTTAACCGTGGCTCGTCTTCCGTCTTGGTCAAGGACATTACGGTCGTCGATGACTACTCGTTCATTGTGCACAAGGTATTGTATTCTTGTCGTTTGCGTTATCTGGGGTGATATGGACTCACAAGCGATGCAATCTAGATTGACTATATTGTGCATCTTGCGGCGGCAATCTCGGTTGAAGAGAGTACGCGTTTGCCAGAGAAATACGAGCGTATCAACGTTGAAGGCTCGCGTAAAGTGTTGGACTGGGCGGTTAAACACGGTGTTCGTCGTGTCGTGGCCGCGTCCTCGGGTGCAACGTATGGTACACCGTTACCAGAGAATCTTCCATTACGTGAAGAATCAGCAACTGGTGGTATCTGTGCCTATGCCACGACCAAATTCCAAATGGAAAAGGTCATGAAGGAATACAACCAAAATTATGGTCTTCCGTCCACGGCATTGCGTTTCTTCAATGTCTACGGTCCACGTCAAGATCCACATTCGTCGTACAGTGGTGTTGTGTCATGGATGATGGAACAAGCTCGTATCAATGGTACCCTCAAGGTCACAGGTGATGGTACCCAATACCGTGATTTTGTCTACGTCAAGGACGTTGCACGTGCTATTCGTACGGCCATGTTGCTCCCCGACAAGGAATTTGATGTCTTTAATGTGTGTACGGGTGTCAAGTCGACCATCAATTCCGTGGCTCAAGCCATTGTGGAGAAATTTGGTTCCAAGGCTGAAATCAAGCATATTCCATGGCGTCAAGGTGATGTTAAAGAATCCGTGTGTTCACCTGTGAAAGCGACATCAAAATTGGGGTTTACGGCATCGTACACATTTGCTGACGGTGTCGCGGAGACGCGTGATTGGTTCCTTGGCAAATCGTCGTAAGAAGAAGAGAGAAAGAGAGAGATGGATCTAGGAAGGAATCTCTTCATTTGTACCCCTTTTACGTGATACAAACTGGTTTATAACAGATATGAGCATGGCCAGCATTGCGTGACAAGCATTCATTGCCTCGGCTTCATTGGATTCCTTCGGTTCGCTGACCATCGCGTCTGACGCCAGCAAGCGTGGAATCCTTAGTATCGACACAGAAGTCTCCCACCACCACCAAGTGAGCTCTTTCTGAGCCAATCGTTCACGTGTCACAGGTTCCACGTGAGCTCCTCGTGGTCTTGCCAGTCGCACGCCAGTTATTGATTGTCGTGGAGAATGAGACCCACACCCATGGCCCGTTGGGGTGCACGACCACAAGAGAGTTATCTTCAAAGTGGTGCATTGATCTCGTTCCTCAGCTGTGCGACCATTGTGTTTGCGTATCTACGACGACGACGATGGCGACGTCATCCCAATCCCATTCTGTTTTGGAAAGCTTCGATTGATTTGATTTATGCACTTCGTTTTCTTTTTCCATGGGATGAAATTGCAGGTCCCTTGGAATGTCGTGGATTGGCCGCATTGAGTCAATTTTGTCTGATTGCATCGGAATGTTGGTTTGTCAATATGGCCCTTGATCTCTATCGTTGTTCGACCAATCCATTCACGAATGTCAAGGCCAGTATGCGATGGTATCATGCATTTGCATGGGGGATGGGAACACTCGTCGCTACGGCGTTGTGGTATTCTCATCTTGAATTCCAAACCGACAATGATCCGTTTTGCTACATTACCGAGCGGGAGACGACTCTCCAGCTCTTTTACTATGGTGTTGTTGTGCTCTCGGTCCTTGGTGCCGTGGGCCTTGCGATCCTCGAGTCCCGGGCATATCCTCATGGTGGCATGCAAGGCGCACTTGAAGCCAAGAAAGACGTGATTCGTAGTGCACGCGTGTTCACGACGTTTTACATTATGTATCAACTCGTACTCATTTCACTTTGGGTCTCGGACAAGATTTCCATGGATATGAAAATGACCGTGTTCAAGCAGATACGAAACGTGACGTTTTTCTTTCAAACGTCCAAAGGACTCATTGATCTGGTGATTTGGGTCGTCATGAACAGTAAAGCGCTTCGTCTTTCCCACACGTCACGATTGTCATTTAGTGAAACCAGTCAAAGTCGGGAAGAACGGTTTAGTGACGTGAATATCGATTTAGAACCACAACTCAACGTGGAATTACGCAAAGAAGTGCTTCATTTTACCACCCGTGGCGTCGTCGCAGCATCGGCCAACAAACATCGCGTCTCGCGCAAACGTAGTGTGGTCCGATTACGACTTCATGAACTCGGGATGGTCGTGGCGTTTAATGACTTTCATCCAAGTGTGTTTCGTGAAATTCGTGCTGGTTTTGGCTTGGAAGAAACGGCCTATCGTAAATCGTTTATTGCTACGTGCCATGAACGCATTGCATCGGGTGGATCAAGTGGAGCGTTTATGTTTTTTACAGCGGATTACATGTACCTCGTCAAGACCGTGACCAAGACGGAACGCAATGTACTGTTGCGGATGCTACCTGCGTATGTGGCTCACATGCGTGTCCATCCAGGATCCCATCTGACACGATACTATGGCTGTCATTCGATCGAAATGTATGGTCAATCGTTCAATTTTGTTGTCATGGGCAATGTGATTGGACGCATGAGTATGCATCAATTCTATGATATCAAAGGCTCGTGGATTAATCGGAATGCCAAGGTACGTTCCTGACGATGGATGAGAGAGAAGTATGGGGTCTGATGGAGAATGGGTACTCTGTAGCCGATTCCACCGGGCAAGACGGTGATTTGTACGTACTGCAGCAATGCCTTTCACTTTGGCTCCACGTACGTGCCTTTCTTGTGGGATTTTTGAGAGCTTGATGCCTGATTCTATCGTTTTTTGCTAGGGATCATTGTGAATACAGCATCCACGGCACACATCTTCCTCACATGGTGCTCAAAGACAATGATTTTCATCGTAAATTGCGTGTTCTTCCAGAAACTGCCGATGAAATTGTGGCACAGCTCGACGACGACACTGAATTTCTTTGTACACAAGGAATTACCGACTATAGTTTATTTCTGAGTATTCACAGTACCAGGTACGTTGTGGATCACACATCGAGTGACTTGGAATCCGAAGCTTCGGAGCGAACAAAACGTCGTGTTGCGGTGTGTCATCGTGCCGATCGGGATGATAATGATGACCCAGGTCTCAACGTCAACGTCGAACTCGTTGATGCCACGGACTCGGGCTCGAGTGACGACGAAGCTCCTGCTGAGCTCGACCTCACGACGCCACTGGAAACCGGCCGACGTGGAGTATTGAGTCGTCAATTTCGATATTCGGTGCTCAATACCCTCGACAGCAGTGATGAAGCCGTCACCCCGTTGCTTCCACGTGTGGAATCAATCCCCGTATATGCCAGTATGTCCCCACGGGACGACACTGTGGGACCCAAATCAGTGGACGACGATGGTAAATGGATCGGTGTCCGTGCTCCCGATAAACCAGGGTACCAAGCATACGCGGTCGTGGGTCCCGACTATTATACGATCGGTGTTGTGGATATTTTACAAACGTGGACACTCCGGAAACGACTCGAGAGGTTTTGGAAAGTATGGATTCGTCGATGTGATCCGCATGGGATTTCAGCCGCCCCACCAAAGCCCTATGCCGAACGATTTCGACGGAAAATGCGTGAAGTTCTTATGGTTCCCAACGATGATGTCGGGTTTGGTCACCAATAAGTAGTATTTATGAATTAATGAACCATGGAAAACGTATTCCAGACCTACGATTCCATGATCATCATGTCGTACTCTTGTAGTCTTTGGAGGGCTGGAAACGCCGAGTGTGTGATGAGGGGATATTCAATATCGCCCACTTCATCAGCCTCTGCCAGCGCGAGGAGACACCGTAATTGACGCTGACTGATATCGGGAAAAGCATTGCGAACGGCCTCAGCGACTTCAGCACGCGGTAACAGACCACGATGGCTCTCGTCCATAGCTTCAAGAGCCCTCGACAAGGTTTGCTACGACATCAACACATTTAATCGTCAGGTGGTGAGAGGATTCGTTCATAGAGACTTCTTACCTCAAATGCTTGTTGGTTCATGTCAAGGATAGTGTAGTACTCGGTGGTTTCCCGATACTTTTGTACGTAGGGGGCAAACGTTTGTTGGCTATCAAAGCTTGCGAGGACAAGGGCCATACCCGCAACATGGGCAGCAAATTTCTCATAATTGACAAATCCACTGGCATCTTCTTGGGCTTCGGCCATGAGCGTAATGATCTGAAGTCGTGTGAGGCCGACGTCGGCCGCACGAAAGAGCTTGGTAAGTTCACTCACAGGCAATAACCCGGTCCCATCGGCATCCGCACTCGCAAAGACTTCGACAAAATACTGCGCCAAAGCATCTTGATCGTTTGGGAGTTCCAACACACCATCGACAAAGACGTCACGTAAAATGGAAAAGCACACAGGAATAAAATCGGTATATACGACGCGATGAGGATCCGACTCGTGAACAGGAGCTTCGGACATGAGGGCATTCACTTCCCGACGGCTCAAACCCAAGTCCGCGTCACGAACACAATCCATAAATTCGATTCGACTGAGAGATCCAGTGTCATCCGTATCCGCCCGTTGAAAAATCTCACGGAGGACACTTTCGAGCTCATCTTGCATGAGTCCATGGACAAATACTTCAGTATCTTTCTTGCCCCAGAGCTCAGCACGTGACAACCGCTGGGGACGATTTGCACGAAGTTGTAGTGTTGCTTGGAACGCCAGTGGGAGAAAATCTACACGAAGAAGATGATCAGTCACTGTCTCTACTACATATTCTCCTACTACCTCCAACTGCAATGAATCCTTGATCGTTCTCATCGGCTTCGGCATAAATCGCTTTGAGTTCGGACGCCGAGAGCTCAAGCGTCTCGCCCACGATGGAGAGAGCATGTTTGAGTCCCTCGTAGTTGACCATACCTTGTTGATCCGGATCGACCTGTTCAAATGCTTGGGTAAATGTTGCGTGGATCTCGTCTTCCGACATTTTCATATAGTGAGGCAAGGCACAAGGGCCCCCTGCAATCGCAGCAAGGGCGGCACTATTGGCACCATCGCGTTTGACCAACAATTCATGAAAGTACTCGACTCCATACTCATAAATTTGTTCTTTTGTTTCAACAATCCCTTGACGACGCAAGACTTCCCGTGTAAAATGACGTAAGACGTCAGGAAATTCGACCGGCACTTGAAGCGGCTTGGCATACTTGGAGGCCATCTTCGTGATGTTGGAGAAAAAGGAGGTTTTGTTTCCCAACGTCACGAGGGGACGCGAGGCCAAGAGCCACCCCAACGGTTCCTACTACCACATGGCTACATACCAGTGTATTCTGTTGACCTGATGCCCATGGGCATCACGACGACAGTGAGAACAAATGGATTGGGATCACGTACGTTCTGGGAGGATTAAGCGATATGTTCCCATCCCAACTAATACTTATGCAGCAAAATGGATGTATTGTCTGACGCGATACACGACGACACGAACGATTTGATGCTTGAAAATGGCTACGTTTTCTTCATTCTATTGGTCGTTTTTTCGCGTTGTTGTCGATACCAGCATTCGTGTTGTCGGCTTAAATAAAATCATCGTCGTCGTCTTGTGTTTTCTTGTTCTTGGTGGTTGGAGATCGTGCATTCGAGGCATGATAAATGGCTGAGGAAATGTCACTTGTATCCCCCGCCTTCTTACTTCGGTCGCTCTTGGGGGGAGATCCCGAACCAGTTGAGGAGACGGACGTCGGGGGTGAGACACTTGTGGATTTTTTACCTTGGGGACTCGTGCTGCCATCGTCAAGTTTGCCATGTGTCTTGAGTTGAATGACTTCTTCCTCATCGGAATCATCGGCATTCCATGCGGAACTTGGTGTGACCGACTGGAATGACATAGGAACAAACACACACACATACACAGGACAGCATGAGCCACGACCTCCATCACCAGCAAGATGAAAATGGTGGGAGTGTCTAGATTTGATATACACCACATCCCTCTAGTCACGTACCAATTCAACGTAGCTTGAGCCACCACCGGTTTGACGTGACTTGAGAAGGTAAATAATCCCCCCAATCGTAATGGAACCACCGATTGTAAACATGAATGCTTGGGTGCGTGTCATGCTCACATACTCTTCAAAGTACATGATCCCACCAAGTACACTGGTGAGAATCCAAAAGCTTTGATACACGGGAATCATCACAAGGGCATCAAAGCGGGCAAGACCACAATTGAGAAAGTGCACTTGACAAGCAAGGCACATAAAGAGACCGCAAATGATCACATAGGATGCAAAATGCGTAAACATGTACGAGCCTGCATTGCCCCAGATTGCTGTCTTGAGAAGTTCGACCGTCGACTTGGCCAAGAGCACTGATTGACCACCAAATGTACCCGCAATGCCACCATAGCAGACAATATGAATCAATCCACCTTCGTACGTATGAGTACGTTCAATGTACCGAGCCCAGTAGAACATGGTGGAGAGGAAGAGGACAATCGTCACCATGTACGCGTACATGGCTGGCTGCTTGTAGAGACGTACAAGATCTTCGAGCTCGTATTCAGGGGTACTATGCCCCGAGAAAATCACCGTCAACGTCACCCCAAAAAAGATAATGGCCGTGGCCACAATGTTTTGACGGGTGACTTTTTCCTTGTGAAAAATCGGTGCAATAAACATATTCCACACGAGGGAGAGTGCTGCCAGTGGTGCCAAGAGCGTTTGAGGGGCCATGCCAAACGCGACAAAGTCCAAGAGCGAACCCAAGACGACGAGACCAAAGCCCAAGACCCAGAGTGGCTGGGAAAACGTGCCTTTCTTGACATCCGCAGCTTCGTTTCGAGTCATTGAAAGCTTTTGCAGGTTGATCCCAACGGAATTGAGAATCGAAAACACGAGTGAAATGGTAAATCCTGCCACCCACATGCCGACTGCGGGGCCATTGTAACCGAGCTTGAAACATTTGCCTTTGGCTTCGATTTGATCGGGTGAAAAGACACCACAGATATTGGCAAGACCGGGACAATGTTTGGTCACGGATTCTTTGCATGAGGCAGCACACAAACGTGTGAATTCATGACCAATTTCACACACTGGAAAGTGCACTGCACATTGTAATCGCTTGAGAATACGTCCACAGGCACTGCTTGTGTTCTTGAGATCGAGCTTGTCAATGACCTGCACGAGATCGTCCGTGGATTGATTCCGATATTGCGGGAGGTGCGAGAGGAGCGTCGCATTGGCATCGGTCCACGTGTTGTATGCTGCTAGTGACTGGACATCCAGCTCTTCCCACGAAGCATCCGAACCACAGACCGCGAACGAAACGTGGGAACAAAATTCAAGACCGGCAGGTGTGCCGCATGTGCTAGAACATGCGAGAGCGTTCGCGACCGAGGCAAAAGTCGCCGCTGTGGTCACGGCCAGCGCCGCGTGACGGAGCATGGAGGGAGAGAAGAGAGACAAAGGCAGTCGAGCAACAGAGCGCGTATGACACAGGACGCCCGGCGGCGATGGTGACCAGAACGAGCCAAGCCATCTGAAGAGCTCCTCGTCCATAAATAGGCCATGGCATTAGGACGAAAGGGTGCGAAAATAGCATTAACGAGTTTTGACCGGGTATGCATTTAGAGAGGTACTTAGATCTCAAAGAAGATGTAACTCTGATGTGGATTCGTCCCAGATTATGAAATAGTAGAAGTCAAAGGTGAGATGATACGGCGTGTTTGATTGGTTCATTTTCGCGTTTCTATTTGGAATCTATTTTTGGGGCAGAATGGATTGGTCTTGTTGCTAGAACAGGGGGGATTTGGTGTCAAGTCAGCCGAGTTGTTGGTGTTGTCCCATCGTTGGCAACTGTTATGTTATCCTGATGGATAGGGTACAGTGGTTACATGTGTAGAATAATTAATCTCCAGAATTATTATTCGCTTTGGGTTACATGGTAGAATAATTATTATCCAGAATTATTTTTGTGAGCTGTGCTTTCTCTTCCGTTCTTGTCGTTTCAAGTATTCTTGCTCAAGCTGACCGAGTCGATCAAGGGCAGCAACTGCTGTGGGTGTCTTTTCGATGGATCGTCATGCATCAACAGAGTTAGGAACTGAGTCCTCTGGCTGTCATACCTACTCTCGACCACAGCATCTCCACACGCTTGAATTAACCGCCCCACAGACCATACGTCCACCGCCATGGTATGAATTTCATCTCTAAAGATCTCAGCGGCATGGTCTGCTGGACTGAGGTGGCGACCACGTGAAACCTGATGACTTTGGCTTCTTGTACTCATCTCGAGCTGCTGGGCACACACGCGCAAGGCTCCGCAGTAATCGTGTAATGTTGAGAATTGCCAACAACAAACGAAACGTCCTTCCAAATGTCGGATCATACGCTCCCAACTCAATGGTGTCCATATCACGAGTGATAGCATACAATCTAACGTGATAGCCAACGGCTGCATATCCGAACAAAAATGGAGCATCACCATAGCTCCAATCAAGGTTCCCAACAAGCTCACGTCGTGGTGTCTCCATCTGCTCTCCAGGGGCTTTATCCACACCACGAAACACGCCTACCGAATCCACAATGAAAAGGAAATCTGGACGATTTGAGCCTGAGTGACGTGAGTGCCGGTCACTAGTACCAGCCGAATCAAGTCGTCCCAAAAAGAGATAAATGAAGTCTTCGTATCCCCAGGATCCGTAGCAAACAGAATACGACTTCCAATCCGGAGTAGGAAATCCATACACGACTTCACGTTGTCAATTTTTAATAACTTTGCCACCACCTTAAGCGATGGGGAGGTCATCTTGGTGAGCCAAGTGGCGTAAATCGCTTGATGCAATGTGATTTTCTCCGGTACTTCGTTTTGAATAAACGCTTTAAGCTGTCCCAAACGAGTCGACCGATGTGGTCCGAGCTGATTCATGGAGAACTCGTTCACCCACTTGGCTGTCCAGCCTCGGTCAACCATCAACACCTGAGATGGATGAGGACAGAGTTGTACCAACACGTGAATATCTCCCACTCGAGGCGTAAAGCTCGGAACAAAATACTCCTTATCGTTGAGCTTTAACCATGAATGCATCTCTGGATACTCAGGGTCTACTACTCCACGCAATAGATCCTTCACCTTTCTACCACCACTCAACCACTAAGTTTCCCCATTCTTCTCGGCCAAGTACAGCGTCAGAGCGGCTGGATCAACAACGTGATTGGTCACGACTCTGTATGTGTTGGTGGTCATCTGGTGCAGTGCTTCTACATCTGCATCGAGTGCAATCTTCACGGAAAACACAATCGCGGCGTTGCCGTACATACCACACCATAGCTTCACCGCCTCCGGCATGGGTTGAAAAGCTTGTTTGGTTCTACTCAGACCAACGGTCTGATTCAGACATCCTCGTAGTTTACACTACTACCACAAAAATATCCGTTATACAAGAAGTATTATTTATTGAGACTTTTATACTGTACTATTTTAGTATAATGAGGAATCATCATAATACTTATAGGAATACATGTCATATCATAGAGGTTATTGTCCGCCATCTGATGACACAGATGCACATTCTCGATCGCAAAATTCTTTTGTGAGCATCATGGGCTCATCGCAGAGCCGCGCTAGTGCCAAGCACGAATGGAAAGGTCCTTTTAGCGATGAGGTACGTTTTCATCGTACCTATTTCATATAACCCAATGATACTCATCGTACCATGGGTTATGACAGGAGTACAACTGCCTTGTCACCAAGTACCACGACATTGCCGCTGGTGGATCCATTGCCACGGCTCAGAGACACTTTCAGGTCCGTACAATATCACCACATATCTCCTATCTACATGGAGCTGACTGGTTACGTTATAAAAGACATTGTTATCGTTACCACTCAGTGAACAGCTCCCGTCGGAATGGCGTACTGGCCTAGGGACACTGGGCGCTTCGTTCTATGAGCATTGTCTGCATGCACGTGAAGTCAATGGCTCGGCTGTGACAGGCCCAATGCTTGTGCTTGATGATTTTGTTCAAGGCGGTGCGTGTTCTCACAGCGCTACGTGAGGTTATTATCAACTGATCAATGCTGTTGCTGTAGTGGCGCTCGCGGCGCGTGGGTCGTCCCAGAGCATTGCCCGTACACTCTTTCGTCTCTTTCTTCGCGACAAAACGAGTGTTTTCATGGACGAAGCGACGGTCCATCAACTGTTGGTGGCCGGTTTGATCATGGCAGACGAGCACATCGTCACGGAAGAGCCCCACGACGTTGTCCGCGTCACCAAAGCACTGGCGAACGCAGTGCTGCCAGTCCAGCAAGGAGATCAACCACGTCAGTTGTCTATGGACGACTTTCTCCGATGGACCAATGCTCAAACACCATTGCTCTACTCGGTCTTCACGTCATGGCTCTCGTCGCGACTCTTTGGATCAATTGCACGACCCGCGTACAAAGCTCCTCGCCTCTCGCACAAGTCGGAGATTCTTTCGCAGTACGTGATCTCTTCTATTGTATATTCTGTGGAAATGAGCGAACCTTCTTGTGGTTGTAGATCCCAATCGGTTGTCTTGTCGTGGACATGCACACCATTGCAAAAAGGCGTTGATCGTCTGTATACCAACTCCCAAGATGGTCTCAGTTTTAATCGGTTATGTCATCACATTTTGGGCTATGGTGGCCCGACACTCGTGATTATTCGCGATACTGATGGTGGTACGACGACTCCATCAACTTGTTTTGATTGATCGCTGATTTTGATGCTCTGGCAGATACGTTTGGTATGTACTGTGATACAGAATGGCGTGAAACAACCAAGTTTTACGGGAGTAATTCGTGTTTTCTCTTTCGTCTCGAGCCATATTTCAATATTTACCGTACCAGTGCCAACGAAAACTCCAATTACATGTACCTCAACACCAAGGGCGTTGCGTTGCCACGTGGGATTGGCATGGGTGGTGATACATCCAACTTTCGACTCTTTTTGAACGAAGATTTTGATGACAATTGCTACACGGCACCCAAGTGTTTATCATTTGAACCCGGACGGCTAACGACACGGAATCAGTTTAGTGTCGAAGCATTGGAAGTATGGGGATGTGGTGGCGCCGACAGTGCCCAGCGCCAACGGGAATTCCGCAAAGAAACGGCCGATATGATTGACAAGATGCGCAAAGTGGACAAAGCCGCTTTCATGGGAAGTGAGTTTGATCGGGCCATGTTCCTCTCGCAAACATTTGGAACTGGCAAAGACCAAGCACGCATTGCAGACGATGAATGGTAAGCAGGAACGTGCGTCTCTTGAGCTAATTACGTGACAACTTTCGCTCGCACAACTCTTGGCGGCAATGCTATCGCTTACTAGTATACCCCATACTGTACACCATATCGCATTCGCAATCCCACGTGTTGAATTGCACATTCTTATGAAATCTGTCGTGCTTGATCTCCCTGGGTTCGACGAACAGGGTGGGACCGCGTGTGTGTGTGCCGCTCGTCCCCACCTTCATCGTCCGCATCCATTTCTTCACCATCTTCATCGTCACCTTCATCATCATCACCATCTTCGTCTTCGGAATGGTGCATATCAGTATCGTCCTTGGACTCGCGAAGCACATTACAATTGCCGACATCATCGAAAAAACCACGATATGTGCTACACACACGTAATTTGCCTTGCTTGGTACCATAGAGAAATCCTCCACCACAAATGGGACTGAACAATGCAATGTTGACATCGTCCAGTTCACTTTCAACATGGGAACAAAGTTCCATATTTTCCCATCGATAAATTCGAGTTACACGGTGCACTGGAAACTCGGCCTCACTACTCAACACAACAAAGTTAGCAACGTGGTTCCGATTCAACTGAGAACCACAACGACTCACCGTGGTCCACGATCACGAACACCATAACCAAGAAGCACATACGCCGATGTGGGGGAGAGCTTGACTGATGTCACCCCTCCTGCTGTTGTCTCCTCGAGATGACACGTCTGAATGACCCGACCGAGCTGATCCGAATCCAAAGAGATCAGGGCCAACCACGTGGATTGAATCTGTGCCGCCAACCGACTGCGCTGCGTTCGCTGCATTCTAGAGTGACGGGTTCGACTGACCGCAATGTTGGGCCGGATCTGAGTACTGTAGCGTTGCGGTGGTGGGACCACCGCACTGTTTGGTACAGGGCTCGTTCTGGCAGATCGTGTTGCTGGTTGACGTTCGACGCTGGGGTGGAGACGCGGACGTACACGTCGCATATGTTGGTTCATGTAGGTATCCATGCCCATGGGGGCCTCGTTCACAGCATTCTGAAGAGCCGAGAGCATATTGTGCTGTTGAAAGAATGGCGGAGCCGGGAATGTTCGTGATTGCACCGGTAGCGATGGAAAGGGCGGCGCAATCATCGATGCCGCTGCTGTTGGAGGAGCCGTCATCGCCACATCAGCCGCGACGACCGATTGAAGTCCTCGAACTGGAATCGCACCATCTTCATCGTTGGCGGTGGCTTCGACACCAACAGGATCTTGTGGTGCTGATGCGAGGATCTGTTGCACATCACTAGCCGCTTCCATTTCACTATCGATTTCCGCTTGTCGTAAGGAGAAATCCGCACAAATGGCAAGATATCGACCACATCGGGAAATATCAAAGCCACCATCGTTGTAAATCAAAGCATGGGACAAGATAATACGACCATTGTCCATGGCTTTGGTGTTTTCGAGTGGTTGTGGGGCAAGTGCCCACGCCGGATCAAAATCCCACATTGTAAGGGTAACCGTAAGATCAGCAGGAAGTGCTTGTCCATTCTGACCGACGGGACGCTATGATAGAACGAGAGGAAGAATGAGTACCATATTAGACTCTTATGACAAAATTGAACTCACCATGTATCGTTCATTGGCTTCTCCAACCATAATCTTAGTTGGATCGGGTAAAAACGTCACGGATCGTAGTGTTTGATAACTAAACATGGCGATCCGAGGGCAGGTATGCTACAAAATACATGAAATTTAGGAAGGAGGTTTGTGAATTTCATCCAAAAGTCACCATACCTGATAATCCCACGTGTACACACATGTCCCACTAGCAATAGCCAAAATATCTCCCGATGGATGGAACGAAATGGAAATAATAGCGTGACGAAGCGTATACACATACAAACAACGACCAGTTTCAATATCCCAAAACCTACAAAAAGCATGATTGTTAGAATAAATTATTATTCAATATGGTTGCACAGTAACGTACCGAACTTGAAACCCAAGACATCCTGATGCCACATAACGTGGATCTGTTGGATGAAATTTTACACTCCATGGTGTTCGTGGATGCCCCACAAGCGTCTAAACTCACCAATTCATAGCATTTAGACTCGTTCTCATCTCAACATGGACCAACATCATCATCGTACCTGCAGAATGCGACCGGTTTGCATACAAATGATCTTGACTGTATGGTCACCATGCGTCGACGCAAACGTTTTCCTATACACCAGTCCATGAGATTGATCCGTCATCATCCTATCACCACAAGAACGCACCCATCGGGACTAATTGCGATCGAAATCGTGGATTTAGTCGTCGGGGGCAAATCAAAGTAGCGACTCTCATGCTGCATTCGTCAAAAACCTCGTTAACTCCATACTCCAATAATTTAGACCCGATTTCCGTACCTTGGCGGCGCTCTCGCATTCAGCCCACCACTGCTCGGGTCGTTCGTCTCCTAATGCACGTATTCGTGTCCCTCCACGTTCTCGATGCTTGAGAATATGCGCAATATTCGTTTCGCGCGTGGGTGCCCGCCGTCGAAACGAATTGGGGACGCCAGGTGGATTTAAGTCCGCCAGCGCCCTCTTGCAGATTTTCTCTTCGAGGTCGCGCTGCATGAGGTAAGCAGTTAGACGTTTTCAATTAATGACGCAGATGAAGATTTAGACCCACCATGGAGGTGGTGAGAAGGAGGCAGTCCGGTGAAGTCGGTCGAGCGAATGCAGCGGTTCCCCCTCCGAGGTTCTGCGGAAAAAGGTTTCACGCATCGGAAACGACTCTGGCGCCACCATCTCACCGCCCAGCCAGCGGCCGGAGAGGTACGGGTTAAGGCACCGATTAGCCTGTGAGTGACGAGCATCTGATTTTAATATTATTTTGTCCACCACGGTAGATAGTGGTCCAAACCGTTTTGGCTCGACTGGAAAACAAGGACAACGTTTACAGCTCGCCCATGTGGTGCACACCCCTGTGTGGTGGTCTAAACATATCCCAAATGGCATATCTGGTCCAGATTACTGTTGACCTAATCCGGGATACTGGATGATTTACCGTATTCTTGCTCCAACACCGGATTCACTCCACGGAACAATCACTTCGAAGTCAGATCGCCTGGAGTCAGCCAGATCTGGTGTCTCCACATCTTTCCTTTGTTGCGATAGAACCGAAGAACCGCGCATCGTTCTCACCATTGATGAGGGGAGACAAAGTCACGAAGGCATGCTGACGCACGCATCACCCAATCAGAACGCATCTTCAACTTCAAAGTAGATATGGATTGGTCCATTTCAGAACTATGCAGCCAATCACAAGCAAGGGAGCCAGATTCATCCACCACCCCAGATTTCAGTCGGTGCGGCACCACCGTACAAGTGCGTGATCTATCGCCAACATTGACCAGGGCATGATCTTGAGTGTGAAATGGATTCGATGGGAATATGGTTCGCAAGAAGATTCGCTTTTGTTTTCTTTCTCGTGCTTCCGTTATCTCTTTCTCTGTCCTATCAACCGAACATTCTCGACCGAGATTCACTCTGACCGAGTTGAGAACAAGATGACCTTCACTCTGCAGTCGACCGTCACATCTCCCTGTTGTGGGTGTTTGCGACGTGCCGTCGTCCAAAGTCCCGCGTCCAGAGTCTACCATTCTCCCAAAGAGCGACAACTACCGACGTCGGATAAATTCCGTTCCGTCCAGTTTCTCTCTCTCTTTCTCTTCGTCGTCCGGAGATCCTACGATCCAGCGTTTAGATCCTCATCTGTGACGTGTGTCCAACGACCTTTGAATCCGACAGTTGCATACGTCGAAGCGACATCCTGGTACCTCGGTCTACGTCACCCTCTCTGAATCGCGCATCCGCGCCTTTTGACTTCCCCTCCGGATCCCTGCATCCAGAAGATCACTCCCCCGTAGAACCCCCTTCTTGCTGTCATCCCGTGAAATCAAACTTAGCAGTCGACATGACGGCTTGAGTTTGGTGTTCACGCCCGTTCTTCTCTGAGGTCCCGACATGACGCGACTTGTAGAGATTTGCGCAACTAATTTTGTTGCGAACACGACTTTTGGGGACCACGTACGACGCGACGAGCGATAGGAACGATCACTGACAACGACAAGACGAGAAGAAGATAAATAAACAAGAGAAATAAGACATCATGGGTGCAACCAACAGTACACGCAAGCTGACGATCGATAGTATTGCATTGCTCGAAATGCTGGAGCCGAATGCCACGGAAGCGCAAGCCAAGATTCGTGTGCGGGAGCGGATTCAAGCGATTTTAGCGACGGAATGGCCGGCCAGTCGTGTCCTTCGTTTTGGTTCATCTGAAAGTGGATTGGGCTTTGGAGGGAGTGATTTGGATTTAGGGCTCTACTTTGACAATGTCGACTTGGATTACCATACACACATGGCTACATCGGAGCGACTGGAGATTCTGTCGACGGTCTGTACGCGATTGGCCGATGATTTTGAGATCAAGGAGTTTGTGCAGCATGCTCGTGTGCCGGTGGTCAAGCTCTGGGATCCACAGGAACAAATTGCATGTGATGTGTGCATTGGCAGCGTCCACGTGTTGCTCAATACCGCTTTACTCAGGCATTGTGCCCATTCGGATCCACGTATACGACCACTGGCGTTTGCCGTCAAGTATTGGGCGAAACAACGTGGTATCAATGATTCTGCGAATGGCACTTTGAGTTCGTATGGGTTTATGTTGCTCTTGATCTTCTTTTTGCAATCAAATCGAGCCCAATCGTTGCTCCCGTCCGTTGGCCACGTGTTTCAATCGATTCGGTCCAAGTGTTCACTCTCAGCGGTGCTCAATCGTCTCGACTCGCTATCGATCAGTGCCCAAGGCTCCAGTTTTGGCTCCACCGAGCGAGAGAGTGTTGGCGCGTTGCTGTGTGGCTTTTTTCGATTTTATGGCTACGATTTCAACCTCGAAGATGAAGTTGTGAGTGTTCGGACTGGCAGTTCCCTCTCGAAAGCGACGAAATGGAGTCGAACGCCGTCCTGGCGACTCAGCATTGAAGATCCATTTGAGCTGTCGCATGATGTCGGACGCGTCGTGTTCAGTCGCATCGGGCAAGATCTCTTGATCTCGGAATTTCGACGAGCGTATGACATGGCGGTCAGTGGGTACCGGCTGGAAATGATTTGTGCCCAAGATGAGACGGCATGGAATTCCAATGCGACGTGCTACGTGTGCTTGGCGACGACACATACACCACGGGAATGTACGCAAGCTATTGTGAGGGCGGATGGCTCGACCGTAGCGATTGGTAGACGAACAAATGCCGATGGAGGAGGAACGATAGGGGATTGTTGGTACTGTGGTGCCGCGGGTCATGTCAAAGCAACGTGTCCGCTCTATGCCTACGTGGCGATTCCTCATCCGCATCCAGTCGTCGTACCTCCGGTCGTTCCTGTTGCTGCGAGGTCGTCGCCCATTCCCATTCGTCCGAACAAAGCTCATGCCAAAGCCGTGTGGCCCGTGGACCATTCGCCAGTGCGACCCCGAGGGAAGAAGAAACGACCACGTCGTGGCTCGCTTTCGTCCATTGCATCCTCGCCGGAGCAAGGACATGCGCGCAAGTACATGCTTTCGGCCCATCAACTCTCGCGGAAATGTGGCAATGTCCCTCGACTGAATAATTCCCATGCTTCACCCACGGTACCAAGTGTACCGTGTTTGATCTAAGGTGACGATTTTGTAATACACACGTTTTCATCCATGATCGTGCATTAGCAAACCTAGGAGAGGGTACGTTGATATCCTCCGATTGTCTTACGCCGTCTCGTCTTGCGCCTTGAGCGATTCTGCCGCCATCTGCAACGCCCCTTCGTAGGTTTTGTTGCCACCAATAAACCCAGCGGCATGCACAAACGTACATCCTTCAATCCCTGCAATCGCTGAAAGCTCACTATCGCGAACCCCACGCCATGCTGGCAACAATCCAAGACGCAAAGCA
>JAADWU010000019.1:0-35573 GCA_023336255.1 Pythium graminicola
GAGTCTTGCTGACGGTGGAGAGTATATTCAAAGTCACGCCTGTTTCAATCGTCTGGATTTGCCTCGATATGGCAAGAAGAAGGATTTGAAGGCGGTATTGTATGGAATTTTGGATACCGAGTTGTATGGATTCACTACTGCTTAGGTGAGAAGACAGCCTAATAGCCACCAACATGTATCAGTCGGATTGCTAGCCTTGGACTGTGTCATGAGAACCAATTCATGTACACTTTCGAGGCAAGTTGCCTAATTGTAACCGAAATTTTGGGATTTGGATTTGAAAACTGGATCTTTGTGTTTCGAGAAATCACTGGAATTTTTGTGACTTTCCAGGAATATTACTACCCATCACACATCACTGCCCAGAATACAAGCTCCTCGACGTACGATGGATGAGGTGACGATCGTTTACGTGCTGTGGGTCGTGCTTGTTATTCTCTCCGTCATCGGTGGGTGGCGTCACCGTCGACGGCTCCAGCAGCTCGAGCGATGGGCAACTCAGCATGCGCCATTGTCTGGCGCAGCCGCCTCGATTACGCGACTTGACGGCGCGTTGCGGTACGACACAAATGATGGAATGGTTAAGAAGATGGGACTGATGGACCGTTTGCGCGTAGAGATGCGGAAGAAGGCTTTCGTATTTGCGGTGTTTGTGCCTTTGAGAACCTGAGGCGGCGCCAATTCTGTTTGCTGTGCGGCACGATCACCACCACCGATCGTACAAGTATAACTCTATTGTCCGAAGAGCAATTGACAAAGAGACAGCGACGCGCACGGTATGAACGATACGTACATTATCAACTACCGCCATGTGCGACTAATTGCTGTTGTTGGATAGCATGCGGAAGGAATGGCAACGGCGTCTGGACGAGCGTGGACACTTGCGATGGGAGAGACAGGAAGGTCTGAGAAGTCATAGCAACGAGTTCCGGGCCGTCAAATTGGAGTTTGACGTGGTACTTCCGTTGATGGAAGCGAAAGAGGACGATGTAATAACGATGGATTTGTCTACGAGATCAGTGAAAGGTGATCCAGCAGAGCAACCGCAGGACGAACCGAGTCCTTCGGTCAGGCAGCACCTTGATTCATCCGCACGGGATGACTTTCCAGTCATAGCAACCACACTGCCACGAAAACCACGACTCGAGCTCAAGAACCTTGACGTCGTTGATACGGAGATTCATGCACAATTGGCGAACTGTACGAGGAGCGTTCGGGAGGCCACAAGTGTCGATCCGTCCGAGTTGGGCATTCGGTTTATTCGCGTCCGCGATGCTACAACACATATCGTGTCATCAAATTCAGTCGAACGCATAGCTGAATTGAAAGCGTTTCTCCATGACGCGAGTCTCCCATTCCCATCAAGACTTGTTGAGTTCATTGCGCGTGCGACAAACGTGCAACAACCGGGCGCAGTCACCGAGGCCGAAACTAGTGCACCACCCGACGCATCGTCGCGGATTCAATTGCGTGTTGATCGCGATTGTGTGCTCGTCGATTCGATTCAAATGCTGGCGCGCTTGCCCTCCGAGATTGTGCGTCTGGGTTTTCGCATCGCGTTCCAAGGAGAGACAGCTGTGGACGCCGGGGGAGTGTACCGTGAGTGGCTGTTGGTACTGAATGAAGCTCTACTAGCCCCTGATGCTGGTATCTTTACGTGCGTTAATGCCCAGGACCCAGTCTTCTACCTGAATCCACATTCCAAGGAGTTGCTGGGCGAACAGCACCTTACACACTTCCTTGCAGTTGGACGGTTGCTTGGTCGTGCGTTGCTTGAAGGCAATGTCACGGGCTTCCATTTGGCGCTTCCATTGCTCAAGATCATCCTCGGCCAACCGGTGAGCCTGCACGACCTTGAATATTATGATCCCGACGTTTACAAAAACCTTCAATGGCTCTTGGTGAATGACGGTGTTGACACACTGGGACTTGACTTCACCGTTGTGGAAAAACTTCCAAACGGTACCACACGGTTGGTCAAACTGGTGCCACAAGGCCACGAGATTGATCTGACGGATAGCAACAAGCACGAATATGTTCATCGCAAGCTCCAGTATCTACTTTTTGAACGTGTCCAAGATCAACTCTTCGCCTTTCTCAAAGGTCTCTACGAAGTCGTTCCAGCCGAAATGCTTTTGCTTTTTGATGCTGACGAACTCGACTATCTTCTCTCGGGGTCCGATGAGATTGACGTGGACGACTGGGAAAAGCACACACGATACACTGTCAATCTCCTCAACCAGCCAGTACGACAGTGGTTCTGGGAGATTGTGCGAGATATGCCAAATGAACACCGACGACGGCTTCTCCAGTTTTCTACCGGTGCGTCACACGTGCCCCTTGCGGGCTTTGCCGGTCTCACGAGTTACGACGACCACCTCTCGCCGTTTACGCTCCGTGGCGTCACGCTTCGACAAACACAGTACATTCGTAGCCATGCATGTTTCAACGAACTCGATCTTCCGCTCTACGAATCGAAGCAGCAACTTACAGCGATGCTCTCGACCATCACGGCTACCGATACCAATGCGCATGGCTTTACGATTGTCTAAAGGAAATGTACTGATTTTAGTATTCTATAATGGCTACATTCTGACATCAGGATGTCTTCCCTGTACAAGTTAATTTCTGGACCTCTAATATGTGATGCTATGATGGACGAGGAGCTCTCTGCTCAATCCCATTCCGACTCGACGATGGACGCGACGGAGCAGTTTGTCGCGACGGCACGCCGGCTCTTCGAGACGGTCCCTGGCAGCGCCGCCCAACGCAGCGCGAACAAATGGCTCATCCGCTTCCAGTCATCTCCGGACGCATGGCGCGTGGCACTCGATGTGCTGCAACGCGCGACGTCGCAAGATGGGAGTACTTGGCGTCTCCCACCGACGGTCTTGGTCGTGACAATGCAGTTGCTACGCTACAAAATTACGCATGAATGGAACCAAATTAACGAAGAACAATGTCGTGTCGTCCGACAGGTATAAACGAATAGGGGATGAAGGTCGGGGATGAAAGCTAATGTGGTTTGTCCTATAGACAATACTCGCGTGGTTGAAAGACGGGAATGCAGCGTCCGTGTCGCCACCGACGATTCGCGTGGCATGTGTGATTGTCGCGAATCTCGTGGCGAAAATGTACGCACGGGAGTGGCCAACGTGGCATCAAGATCTGCAGCAGCAACTGCAGAAGCCGTCGCCGCACGAAGGAATCGTCGAGGTTGGTGTTGCTCATGTGGTCTGTGGTATCCAATCCAGGTTTTAATGGATGCTTTCTCTTGGAATAGTTGCTTGAGATCTACGGGGCGATTCCAGCTCAGTTGGAATCCGAAGCAAGTGATATTGGGGACGGAGTGGGGCTAACCAATGCTTTTAGCAACCATGTCGAAGAGATCACCCGTGTCGCCCGTGAGGCCTTGGCCATTGGGTACGTAACGTTCTACCAGGAGTTTTGTCTATACAATTCACTGACGGCGTGCGGCACAGGGGTCCGGTGCGGGATACTGCCCTTCGGTGCATCGAGCACTGGGGGATCGGATGCATTCCGTCGTGTCCAGAACTTGGGATCGATGTTGCTCTGCTTGTGCGTTCATCCCTTCTTCCTGCACTGCTGGAGCTTGGGGTGAAAGGCGACGAACAGGTACGCAACATCTAATGTTGATCAACCCTGAACGGTGTCAAACGATAGACTAACGATTTGTTTATACAGGCAGCCAGTGGGATTGTTGCCGATGTGTTTATGAGCACGTCCAGTGATCCGCTATTCCTGTCTCCAAAGATGGTTGAAGCTGTAGTTCATACAGTCTCTTACCTCGAATCGGCGCGACAAGAGATGTCCCAACACACTGGCCACGAACGGGATGAAACTATGATTTTACGTTGGCAGTCACTTTCCCAGATCACGAGTTCGATTGCTTTGCATCATGCTGTCACCGTCTTCTCTCCCGAGGCGCAAGATCTCTTCAAGAATCTTTATCCATCGTTTGCCCAGACATCGCAGTCGCTGTCAGCATTGTTTCTTGAGCTTGTACTCGCTTGTACGGCATTTCCCGATCCGGAGACAGCGCAACCAACGCTCGAGTTCTGGTTTTTCCTGCTGGATGGAAGTATCCACCAAGGTGTTCAAATGCGTCTCTTGTCGGCGGCTTTCACCCCGGAGCAGCTCGTTGGTGTGTTGAGCCGCGCTGTGAACGCTCTGATCAAGCAATCACGTTATCCAACGCGACTTATCGAGGCCCAAACGCTTCCATCCGCAATGGAGGATGATCCTGAAGTCGAGAGCATCACAAGTTTGCGGAAGTAAGTTTCGTATGTGATTTATCACTCGGTGCATATCACTTACAGTGCTCAAATGTGTATAGGGAGATTGGTGACACGATCTTGAGTCTCTTTTCAAAGTGGCCGACAACTGGAACCACAGAGCGCGGTGTGTCCTGCGTCAAAGGGATGGCTGAATTCCTGAGTACATCGACTGATGTTGCAACGCTCGACGCCGTGTTGTTCTTGTTGGAGTACACAATTGAGCTCTTTGATATTGAGTCATCAGGATCGGAAGATGAGGACCTCGAAAATGATGAGAACTCGCCAAGTGCTTCAAACGAAGGCGCCCAACTGCTACAGCACATTTTGCTCAATGCGTTGGAACTACCTAACCATTCTCTGCTCGTCGTTGGTGTGACTAGGTAAGCTCCATGGATACTACTGGGATTTTTGTTGGTGATCCTGACGATGTTCGCTCTAGATTCTACCAGTCGTTGGCCAAATCTGTGGTTTTACCTGGCACCGTCTACATACGAGTGGCGCGTAAACTCTGCTATGGTTTGGACGCGGAAGTTTCCTACAGCATATGCGCGCATACCCTTCTCAGTATCTCCAAGAGCATTGTGTACGTGATCTCTGCATGACAATTCGAAAACGGCATGGCTAATAAGTCTGAGTGGTCTCCAGTCAATACACAGAGATCGAGGAACGTCGTGAGCTACTGGAGATTGTTGCCACCAAATGCCAACAGCTTCATGCATCTTCTCGTTTGACTGGGGAAGTGGTTGAAGCAGCTTTTCGTTTGACCCAAGACCTCTCAGAATCGGGTACGAACGGACATTTCGGATGTCGTACAATTACCTTCACTCACAACGTGCTGTGTTATTGCAGATTTCATGTCCTTTTGCAATGCTGTGTTGTGCCCCTTGACACAAGGAGTTACAAGTAGCGACATTCATGTTGCCTCTGTTAGCGTCGCACTCCTCGGTCGTGCAATTGGAGGTGTCCAGAACTGCACGGTTCGCGTGGGAGTAGCGAACCAGGTGTGGCCACTCATGGCAAAAGCAATCGAGGTTCATGGCGCATCGACGAGTTTCCGTGAGTGTGTGGTGCAGTACTTCACCTCAGCAATCGTGAAGAATCCATCGACGTCGATGGAACGGCTCCAAGAGATTGTGGTGTATTGTGTCCAGTGGCTGCCGCATACAGCACCAGTCACAACACTCCAGTGCCTCTCGTCGGTCGTGTCCAACACTGCCACACACAACGCTGGTTTTCTTCCTATCGCTCATCAAATTGTCGAGGTAAGGCGTTTGATTAAGCTGGGTTGCGTGTGGTCCTGACAGTTTTTTGTAGGTGACGCTGACTGTGATCGCACAGCATCTTCACTTCGATCCATCCATGGACGATACAATCAATCGGACACGCTTGGATAAACGCTTTGCGGACGAAGAAGCCACTGTGCACCTCACACCAGAGGTAATCGAGTTCTTTGCGCTACTGCGACTCGTCCAGCCCAACTTTGCGTCCTCGCTCGCTCGTGATGCTGTCCTATCGACAGTCCTACGATTGTGCTGGCTTCTGCTCGACGTTGATCACCAAGTTCAAGACATTTGCGACAGCGTTTGTGACTTTCTTCTCGACGTGTGCAGCTCCCAATCTCTCTTGAGCTCTTCTCCTGCAGTCTCGGAGACTCTGGCGGCCGCCTCGCCACACCTCCTACGTGCGGTCCTCGCGTTCTTTGGACCCAAGCGGATGCACTACAAGCAACGCAATCTCTGGCAATTTCTTTTCCAATTACTCCATGCCCCTCGCATTGCTGCGCCACTCAAAGGTATGTTCCCCTGCGTTTCGCTAGTCGCAGAATCGAGGATCTCACACATTTTCTGTCATTTTCAGCGCATTTTCACTCGACAATGACCAATATTCTTGTGGTTGAACGTGTTCTTATCCCTCCATTGTCACCTCAAGAGAGCGAATCTCTCGCTGCGGCGCTCTCCCACACGAGCCAACGTCATCGCTTTGTTGCCTTGCTGACTCAAACCGGCAAACAAGTTGAAGCCATGTCTACCAAGTAACGTGGACCACATTGAATAAATTTGTAAATAGTGTGGGTCACTCTAAACTAGACTGCTTGGAGCACACCACAGGTTTGACGAACAGATCACAACTCGAGTCTCATGTGGCGTGTTACGCGGAGTTCATTGCGTCGCGTGCGTCGCTTCTCTTCCACTGTGAATGACGCAGCAGCGGCGACCAAAGCTCCTCGTCAAGGTAAGCGCCTGGTTCTGTAAAAAAGGGGCGAGCACCATGGTCTCACTTGGATGATGGATGGTGTAGAGTATCCGACATCGTTTGTGTCGCACTTGAAGACGCAAAAGATGAATGTGTTCAATGTTGGCATGGCGTTCCTCACGCTCTCACTGGCATCGCAACTTGTGACGGCCAAGAAACGGTACGAAAAAGCCGAAGCTGAGACCGTGGAGCTCCATGAACGAGTACACATGCTGGAAGAGCTGGTCGTGAGTCTTGGAGGTACGGTACCTACGGACGAAGCCAAGGCGGCGGCCGCCGCTGCCGCCGAAGAAGCTGCCAAGGCCGATGCTGAGCGTGTGAAGAAGACGCGGGAGGAAGAAGCACGTGCCCTGACAGCAGTTGCAGCGGCGGCGACCGAAGGTGACGATGGCAAACCCAAGAAGAAAGGTGTGCTGATTTAGGAGTCCGAAGTATACAAACATGAATGACAGCAAGAGCGCTGACACTGGTGCATGAAAAGACCTCTTGGGTGATTCTACATATATGTAATCCTAGGTATCCCAACGGGTGATCTTGGTGTCACAAATGCATTTATGGTCGTTTGGATGTACCGGGCAATACGCGCTTTGTCGAGTTGCTATCGAGTCGGTTCATCTCATTGACAGCCGTGAGGATTTCGTTGATGTTGGTTTCCAGCACCATGCCGCCCATGACAATCTCGTCCAATGCATAATGAACCTTGTCGCTGTGGAAAATGAGGTCCAATTCACACACATTTTCAAAAATCTTGTCCAATGTCTCGACAAATACTTGAATGAGATCGAGGATACCAAGATCACTTTCCTGTTGATCAACCGCAAAGACAAAGTAGAGCGTCGCATAGTGTCGGTAAATGAGCTTGACCCCATCGCCCCAGTAGCGCACACTACAGAAACACATATCAACATCCATTGAAAGCCTTGGCGCCACGACGCACGACGTACGTTCCCTCGAGGAAATTACAGAGCGTATCCGGACGCTTGGAAACTTGCGTATAAATATCACGAATCACGGCTTGTTGCTCGGCATCGGGCTACAGATTTATCCACTCAATACTGCTGCATTCTATAATCCTTCCACTCCTCTACTTTCACGCACCACATGCTCGTAAAACTTGACAATACGCGGTTTTCCGTGATTGTTCACGATGAGAATGCCTTTGATCATGACGAAACGTACGTCCACGACACTACCGACGCGTTCACTACCGTCCAATCCACGCGGCCGATCGAGTCGGATTACGAAGTGTTTTCATCGAAAGATACTTATGACCCGAAAACTATCGAAAATTTAGGATTGGTAGAAATGAGAATTCCACCATCTAGTTTACACCAATGAAAACGTTTCCTACTTGACCAAGAAAGGAAACGAGAAGTCCCAAGCAGCCATCTAACGATCGTTCGCCCCATGGCTGCATCGCGCCGACGAAGTGTACGAATACAAGAAGTCGTCGTGGACGCGACCGTGGACGACGATATGACGGAGCGAGAGGACGACGAGCAGACGGATCATAGTTCCACCGGCGCAGCCACCGACAGCCCACGAACCCAATCAACGGCCGGACCCGTGATGACAACAGGGACGCCACCGGTTCATTCGCCACCTCCGCTCTATGGCAATGGCCAGCATTCACCCGTGGACTATGGGAATTTCTATACAGAAGATGATGATTATCGCTCCGAAACGTCCTCGTCCGAGACCAATTCCAAAGAATATGTGAGCGGCGCGTCTCATCCTCCCAAACACATTGCTCAATCCTATATGAACCATCGTGATTTATCGGCACGACTCAAGCACGCGATTCAGAGTGAGACAGGTGGATCAGTGTGTTTTGATGAATCGATGATTGGCGCCGACGTTGTGCTGTGTGCACACGTCTCGAGCGACGACAGGGACCATGGCGATGAGGAGGACGCTATGGTCGCCACGACACCACGACAGCAAGAGGTTAAACGATTTTATGCCCATCGATTCATGCTCGCGGCGAGTTCCGAACCATTCCGTGCTATGTTGACGGGTCGTATGCGTGAGTCGGCACAACGTGAAGTCGAGATTCATGGTGTGGATGCCGGGATTTTAGAGAAAATGCTCGTGTTTATCTATACTGGAGGTACGACAGTATTCTTGTAGCTCCTGGGAAAAGCTGTATGCTCATACCTTGTGCTTGCGTATAGAGGTGACGGTCGATTTGCAAAATATCGTTGGTCTCCTGATAGGGGCGGAAATGTATGCCTTAACGGGTCTTCGGGATATTTGTAAAGGCTATGTGCTGATTCATGCGCAAGATATTTTCCGTGATCCCCAAGTCGTTCAAATTCCCGAAAAAGTGTTGATTGAGGTGCGTTTCCTCCACAGTTCTGGTCGAGTGGTTGTTCCACGCTAACAATGACTGGTGTATTGATCAGATTGTGGAGCACGATGATCTTCAGGTCAAGGAGATTGCACTGATGGAAGCCTTGGTGATGTGGGGCGAAGCACGCGTTGCGTCGTCCGACAAGCCGATTTTGGAGATTTTGTCGGATGTCATGGAACACGTTCGGTTTCCGACCATGAGTGTCAGTGATCTTTACGGCAAAGTCCGGCCGTTGGTCCAAGACGGTATCATTCGTGAAGCGCTACTGACCGAGGCGTTGTTTTACCATCTCAAATGGGGTACGCATCCCTCCAAAGCGTCTCATCGGATGCGACCACGCGCTGGGGCGACTGCACTGCGTAAGCGGAAGCGAGTATCGTTTATCCAGCACGTCTCGTTTGTGAACGAGGAGTAGCTTTTGGTTTGTTGTGTGGAATCAATATTCTATTATGCGATATTCTCATCTCAAGTCCACCAAACCACGAAACAATTTGAAGAGTGGTTGTATTCTCGGTACCTGGACTGTATGGGTACTGCCTAATCGGGATAGTCAAGCTTGTAGATATCTACTTCTTCTTTCCACGTGGCGTTTCTTCCTCATAGTCTTCATCGTCGTTTTCATCGTCCTCATCGTCGTCTTCTCCTTCCACATAGTCTTCATCATCCTCATCGTCCTCATCCTCGTCGTCGCCAGCGTCCGTCGTGTCTTCCTTTGCAAGACCACGTGTCCACAGCAGACGACCTGTGAGCTTGGCAGTTGCCTCGTCCTTGAGTGATTCTTTCTTGGACGAATGCATCTCGCGATCGAACTTTTCTCGCCACGCCATGAACGATTCGACCGTTACCGGCGTCCCATGATCGTTTCGCTTGATCTGTTCGGCCATGTTGGCTGCGTGGGCGTCCGCAGCATCAATGGCATTGTCCTGCTTCTTCCGGATCTCCATGCGACGCATCATTTCTTGGTATTCCGAGCCATCATTGCCTTCTCGGTTGTTCTCGACAAGGTACTCGCGCAGTGCCTCACTCACCGTGTACATCATGGCCATACCCATATTCTCCGACACTTGTTGTGCCACAATTTGCTTGATTTCCTTGAGCTGCGTATCACTCAATCCCTTTTCCAAAACGATGTCAATGTGGGGCTCTTCGTCCGGATACGAGGCCGGAATCGAGCACTTGAGCGACAGCGCGACGTGGTTACCCTCACCATCCATGTTTGGGACAATGTGGATCTTGTACGACAACGGATCATCCGTGAGCTCTACTCACACGCAGAGAGAAGGAATGAGACAATGTCCTTATGTAGCAATGGATCTTTGGCGTCTGCTTACTGGTGAACTCGTCCATGTAAATGGATTCGAGGGCTTCCACCTCCATCGCCTGTTCTTCCTTGTAATCTAACACACAGATCCATCATTAGTACATGCCCTTACTGTGCCATTGGACGAAGGGAAGGCGGTATCCGCCTCCCCCACGGCGCGCACGCCTCGTAGCCCGCTTGGCCGCCATACATACCAGTCATCGTGATGTGGCCAAAATCGAAATGAGTGTTCATTGGCTATATTTCATATTTCAGAGCCTATTGATTGGTGCATATTCCATTTGGTGCTCCTCAAAGACAAAGGGGAAGTTCAAGGACCGATAGCATCATGATCATCACGGACGACGAGTACAAGCGCGCAAAAGAAGCGTTTGTTGCGGATTTGGAGGGTACCACCGGTCGCGAAGTGTTCTTACTCTTTGCACTCATGCCTGTACGTTCGATTCTCGGAGTTCACGTCCTGTACTTGCTTCTAAGCCTCGATATATCAATGCACAGGGAACGCAATGGTTGTACTCGGAGCTCTTGCTACTGCTTGAAGTTGCAGGGCTGCGCACGGTTGGTGCGGGATACTTTGTACGTCTGTCTGAACTTGTATTTCCTCTACGTGGAATTTGACTGACACATCTTCATAGGTGTTGCCCGTGACGATCCTCGTCGAGTTTGCCGTGCTCACGTTGCCCAGCATGATCGCCTTTACGTTCACACAGTACACACTCCCATTGCTTGCAGTGGTATATTTTACAGCAGCTGTACTCAATCGCTTGTCGTGGAAACACGCACGAGAGTACGTTCTTAAGCATTGTCGAAAAGAGAAAATGGGGCAGTTGCTGGAACTGGAAGTACCGTTCCTCACATGCTTTCGTGCACAGATCGTGCTATCAACGTAGGTGGATGCTCCATACAAAACCCGTATATTATGAACGTGCTGATTGTGTATGATTTGTACGATAGTATGTTTGCAATCCTCGCGGTCGACTTTACGATTTTTCCACGCCGCTTTGCCAAGACCGAAACGTTTGGATTTAGCGTGGTACGTCCTCATTGTCGCTGCTGCCGTTGCTTTCTTCGCTTCTTGACTTCTATTTTTCCAATGGGATGGTAGATGGATATTGGTGTCGGGGCTTTTATTGTGTCTTCTGCGATTGTCTCGTCGTATGCTCGTTCAGCACGTCCTTTCCTTGATCCCAAGCGTCCTCGTGCCGATGTATCATCGAAATCATTGACTAGTCGCATCTACGGCTTTGTCCGTCCAATAGTACTCGTCCTTGTGCTCGGAATCGCACGATTCCTGACTGTCAAAGGCGTCAACTACCAAGAGCATGTGACCGAGTATGGTGTTCACTGGAACTTCTACTTTACACTTGCTGGTGTGTACCTCCTATTCTCTGGTCTTCAAATCTGTGGCGCATGGGCAACCTCTCCTGTGACGGCTGTTATCCTCAGCGTGGGGTACGAAGTCTTCTTGACTCATTTTGGTGGTGAGGACTTCATTCTCCACGCACCTCGTGACGATCTTTTCTCTCAAAATCGTGAAGGCATTTTAAGTTTGTTTGGTACGTGATTTGCTCCTGCTTGAATTCGGCACAAAACAACTCACAATGCAATGGCTAGGCTACACGGCCCTGTATGTGGCTACAGTCTACACAGGTCAAGTGGTTTTTGGCTATATGGATAGTCATGGTGGTAAAGTCGTTCGTAACATTCGTTGGCTCACCGTCATGTTGGCTATGGCCACCGTCGTGCTTGTGTTGGCAACATTTGTCTCGGTTCGGCTCGGATCGCGTCCGTCTAGACGCATGGTCAACCTCTCGTATGTACTTTGGGTGCTTGCGCAGTCGACATGCTTGTTGACAATGTACTGTGGTGTCCACGTCGTGAGGTATGCGTGTTTTGTGTCTCTAGAATGCTGATCCTGGCTAATGTATTGTTACGTAGTCTTCTACCGCGAACGCCACTATTGTTCAAAGGCGCGAGCCGCAACCAGCTCTTTGTCTTCCTCATCGTACGTAACATCGTCATCTTCTCTGATGCTTTTTCTCACATCCCACCATCTCTTTCCAGGCGAATCTTGCAACTGGTGCCGTGAATCTCACGATGCGTACGATCTATGCCAGTGCTTTGACCGCCAGCGCAGTGCTCTGTGTGTATATGCTCGCAATTTCAATCGTCACGACGCTCTTGGAACATGCGAACGTTCGTATCAAACTATGACGACTCGAAATCTTCCATTTTTGAAGGCGCCATGAGGCAGAGACGTGCGGCAGGCGTGTGGTGACGGGCGCCTTGCCTCGTCATAATCATCCCTACCGTGACGTCGTTCTGTCTACCAAAACCTCTTATAAAT
This sequence comes from Pythium graminicola, assembly GCA_023336255.1. Taxonomy (NCBI): domain Eukaryota; phylum Oomycota; class Peronosporomycetes; order Pythiales; family Pythiaceae; genus Pythium; species Pythium graminicola. The sequence goes on from JAADWU010000019.1 coordinate 12,573, forward strand.
AATACTGGCCCCTTTGACAAAAGCCATACTAGATAAGAAAATGATTGCAAAACCCTCGTATATATGATACAATGCCAAAACAGATTGAGTGTAGCTATGGGAGCTGATAGCCTGACGTGCGCAGATCACCTGGGAATAGTGAACGTAAGGTCATTAGCGACCGTAGACTGGGTACCCGCCAAAGTGAGGAGTGGCTCGAGAGCCACTCGCGAAATCGCCCTTCGGGAACACCACAGAACGCGACAGAGAGACCACGATGGCGCCCCGCACCGATACGACTGAAGGCCTCCGTGAGCGCAAACCCGCCAAGCCCGATGAAGCGTTGGCCGCGCCCGCCGCGAGCAAGACGGGTGAGTTTACGTGGCAAGAAGTTGCCAAGCACAACACGCCAGCGAGCCAGTGGGTCATCATCCGCGGCGTTGTGTACGACGTGACGGAATGGGCCGACCGCCATCCAGGCGGTGCGGAGCTTATCCAGCTCCATGCTGGTCGTGAATGCACTGATACGTTCGACTCGTACCATCCTTTTTCGAACCGCGCTGAAAAGATCTTGAGCAAGTACGCCATTGGCAAGCTTGTTGGTCCATCCGAATTCCCAACGTACAAGCCCGACACGGGCTTTTACAAGGAATGTGCCAAGCGTGTGGGTGACTACTTCAAGACCAACAACATCGACCCCAAGGCACCATTCGCCGGTATCTGGCGTATGACCATTGTGTTTGCGGTCGCCACGGCGGCGTACGCCGGCATGATGGGTCTGTTGCCAGGCAACGTCTTTACGATGTATGTGTGGGCGGCGATCTTTGGTGTATGCCAAGCACTCCCGCTCCTTCACGTGATGCACGACTCGTCGCACGCTGCGTGGACGAGCAGCCCGACGAGTTGGTTCATTGTGGGTCGTGGTGTCTTTGATTGGTTTGCGGGTGGCTGCATGGAATCGTGGCTCAACCAGCACATCGTGGGCCATCACATCTACACGAACGTTATTGGTGCGGATCCGGATCTCCCAGTGAACTTTAAGAGCGATGTGCGCCGCATTGTCGAACGCCAATTGCTGCGTCCGATCTACAAGTTCCAGCACATTTACCTCCCACCACTCTATGGTGTGCTCGCGCTCAAGTTCCGTCTCCAGGATCTTTTTGAGACGTACGTGTCACTCACGAACGGCCCGATCCGCGTGAACCCGCATCCGATCACGTCATGGGTACACCTCATTGTGGCCAAGTCGTTCTGGGCGTTCTACCGTATTTACATTCCACTGACTTTCCTCAATGTTCCAACGTCAACGTTCTGGGGTACATTCCTCTTGGCCGAGTTCGTTACGGGCTGGTACTTGGCCTTCAACTTCCAAGTTAGCCACGTCTCGACCGAATGCGACTACCCGAATGGTGACCAAGCTGCTGAAATCATTGATGATGAGTGGGCTGTGTCCCAAGTCAAGTCGTGTGTCGATTACTCGCACGACTCGGCCTTGATGACCTTCTTCTGTGGTGCCCTCAACTACCAGGTCACGCACCACTTGTTCCCTGGCGTCTCGCAGGTACAGATACTCTGGTTCTTGGATTCATGAAGTTGGTAGAGTGCTCATTTCTTTTGTTGATCACAGTACCACTACCCCGCGATCGCCCCGATCATCAAGGAGGTTTGCAAGGAGTACAAGATCGAGTACAAAGTCTTGCCGTCGTTCAGTGTGGCGCTCATGGCGCATTTCCGTCACCTCAAGGAAATGGGCAAACAAGGCGTCCCTGTGAGTGTGCACATGGGCTAAACTCTTTCTGGAGCTCTCCATTGTACACATGGATACATTTTCGAACATGGGTGCATAGTTACTACCGATATCGTAACGGTTCGTAACAATGGTACATTTCACTGTCTTCAAGATGACCTCATCAACATGACTGAATGGTCGCTGGAGAAGACGGCTTTTTCGTCCATCCGTGCGACCGATGCAACCGTTTGTGACAATCCTAAAGCAGATGGTTCAATAGCGAAAGATCCAAACTATGTATCCATGGCGGAACCAACACCATCAGTGACCATTCCGCCACAAAATCTGCCGGACAAATGGGCGATTCATGTGCCCCGACTGCTCGTGTCGACGAATTTAACATTGCAAAAGTTTCACGTGCTCAAATGGAAGGAGATTGCTCGTTTGGTATGTCGTATTGTACCGAAAGAAGATTCCTGTGCCTAATCGTTATGGTACGATAGGCTCGTCTCATCACCGCACCATGTTTTCATCGCGTCCGTCTTGCCGGCGACGATCATGCTTTGTACGAAAGCTTTTACCGGTCATTTCCCCATGAAATGGTCGCGAAAGCGCGATTCACTGGAGTCACACGCGCCGTGTTTGGTGTCGACGCCGATGCCACGCTCCCACGCGAGAAACTCCTGTTGTGTCGTCATCTCGAGGCCATGCAGTATGTGTATGAACTCTCGAGTGACAATATCCCGATGCTCAATTGGCGACTCTTGCTCATTGGTCTACAGTACGTTGTGTATGGAAATCGACATGTGTTGGAAACCAACAACTCATGTTGGTTGTGTAGTTTCTTTCAGTATCCGCTGCAATCGATGCGCGAGCACATGGCGTGGGGATTTCGTGTCTTTGGTAGTGTTGGCTTTCTCGATGCACTCAGTGACAACATGACAATTCAAACGAGTGATCTGGCACTCATGCTCACGCAGCTCTTGCGGAATCAAGCGTCTGGACGACTTGTTTCGGAACGAGTACGTACGTTGGTCTGTAGAAAACCGTTAACTGATACGGTTGATGTGCTCTAGCTCCGTCAAGCTCAAGTGCTCGAACCCACTGCCACGCTCACGCCGTCCAATGTGCGCAAACGCATGAATGCCAAGCGAATGAGTTATCAGCAATTTCAAGAACTGCTCCTACTGCCTCCATTACAACCGCTCTTTGACAAGGCGACGGAACACACAATCGTGCTGGAAGAACTCGCTACCCCACTGTATCGAGATCTCGTCTTTCGCAAGCGCAAGAAGGATTCGGATCGGAAGAAGATTGAGCGGTTGCGGTACTTCCACCGTACAAAACGTTTGCGACGGGCTTTCTTCATGTGGATGGACGTGGCCCGCATCCTGAAACGCACACGTGTGATCATGATCGCTGCGTTCCATCGCCTCCTGCGGGTGAAGAAGACTCACGCATTCACGCGTTTAAAGCGTCACGCTATTCAAAGTTGGGCAGCAACCGAGATCCAGCGGTTCGTACGGGGTATGGCAGGACGACGCGTTGCTGCGGATAAGTGGTCTCTAGTGCAAGCAGCGATCAAAGTACAAGGTGCGTTCCGCATGCGATCGCATTTCGTTCGATTTCTTCAAGATATGCGACGACGTCACCGCGCTACAATTCATATCCAGCGAGTCTATCGTGGTCGAGTAGGCCGAGTGGTGACCAAAACGATGCTGCAATCGTATTATTACTGCGAGCTTGAGAAGATTCAACGCGATCGTGAATGCTTCCATGATATGGTGCGAGGCGAGATGGCCCGACGCATCCAACGTGTGTTTCACAAGATTGTAGCACGTCAAAAGGAAGCACGAGCAGCTCAGGAGGCCCGTCAACGTCATCTCGTCGAGCTGGAAATGCTCAATGTTGCATCCGAAGCGACACGCCAAGTGCAGCGCCACAAAAACGAAGTGACGACCACGTACGACAAGCTGCGTGAAGCCCACGAATACAAACTTCGTCGCAAAGAGATCGATGGTGCCGAGAAAGCCAAAGTGATTCGCTTACGTCGTCAACGTCAATGGGATGCATTCAAGAGCGAACGAGTTGCAGTGCGAGAACGACAAAAGCGTGAAGCTGCCAACGCACACACGGCGTTGCAGACGGAATGGCACACGAAAAACGAGGAGCGTGTACGCCACAAACGATTATTTCTTTCGCAAATCTTGGATCTCGAAGAACCAGGAGAATGGAAAACGTTGCAAAAACAACTCAAGGGGCTCGTGACGAATCGTGAAAAAGAACTCCAACTCAAATACAAACAGTCCCAAGTCGTCGTGCCGAAACGCGAAGTCCACGATCGTGCCAAGATTGAAATCATTGACGAAGAGGTCGAGAAGGAACGAGTGGCAGCGGAGGCCGAGTGGTTGAAGGCGGAATCCGACTTTTTCTATGATCTTGACGTGCAAGAAGAAGAACGAATGGTATGTTGTTTCATTTTGCTGAAGTGTGAGTATTCTGACCGGTCCCTTAGATGTCTGAGAATGTGGAAGAGCGTCGACGTCGAGAGAAGAGCGCAATCAAGATGCAATCTGCATTTCGTATGTTTGCTGCACGAAAGAAGCTTAAAGCGGAAATTCGCGAGTGCTTTGTCAAAGAATTCGATGTCAAGACGCAACTCCCAAAGTATCGCAACACACGTGAGCGTGATCCGCCATCCGCTCGGAAACCGTTTGGCCTTGGGCCAGACGATCTCGATTATCCAGACCAGTGGGTGCTCATAGACGACGACATTGTCGGTATGTGGATTCTGTGACTTGGGTTGACGTTGATTCATGCTCATAGTCGATGAATGATGAAGGTCAACCGTTCTTTTATCACCCACAAACGCTACGGCAAAGCTGGGAAACACCGTATGAATGTCAATGCTGCAATAACTGTGGAGCGTCCCATCGCATTGTATTTGCCGCATATTGGAATGCTGAAGAAGATTCCTATCATTGTCTCGATTGTTATAACAAGCGTCTGGACACGTCAACCTTCAACGTGGACAGCTACTTTCCGTACGATGGATCAAAACGAGGCGGGTACTGATCGAACCTTGAGAGGAACATCAACAGTTTGTGATTATTCATCCATTTTGTCTGCTACATGAATACTGCAACACGTTCTGCTCTCGAGTGATGTGAGCAGGAAACTGCACTGCACTTGGACCTCACGACGATCAGATATACCCTTCCATGTGTGCTACATTGAATCATGAGATCAGTCATGCTAAAAGCCATCATGGTGGAGGAGATTTACGTGTTCGTACCGATGCCATGCGAGGGCGGGCTGAGGATTCTCGAGTCTCGGTCCCTAAAACACGCAAAGTGAGTTTTCAACAGTAATCACAAGACAGTGGTGTACTCACTGTTTGGCTTTTTGAGCCGCGACAGCCGCCATTTTCTTTGCCTTGAGCGATTCAACAGTCGGACGATCCCACTGCGTGAGTTTGAGCGATGGATTGCAGTAGTATACTTTTCCCTTCGATCGTGAGAGGCGTGCTTCCCAGCCTGGTGGTAACGGCGTTTCGGGCATCGAGTCCAAATTGAAAGCCTCATTGACATTGATACTGGGGTTGGCAGTTGGGAGCAACGTTCCAGTGATCGTCGAACGGTAGGCTTGATCACCATTCTCGTTGTTATACTTGCCCTTGACAGCTGATAGCTTGCCCTTCAAGCTTGACATTGCGTTGCTAACTCCTCCACCAACGCTAGAAATGAGTGAAAGTCGACCACCAGGATCTGTCAAGGAGCCACCAGTGGAGGTGTCGGAGTATCGATCGTCGGCGGGATTGACATCACTGCCTCCTCCCCAAAACTTGGCTTTCGAGATGCGTTGCGCCGATGCTTTCAAGAACTGTGCCGTATCGGCCGATTTCTGAGCTAGTGAAGATTGCACAGCTTGTGAAAGATCATCACCGCTGGTGAGTGAGTCCAGCAAAGCACCTCCACCATTGCTATGGTTGTTGTTCTTGTTCACATCTTTCTTGGACCCGAGTGTACGGAAGAGGGATCGTCGCTTTTCACCACCCGACTTCTGGGTACTGGCATTCTCAAGCGCTGTGGCAAGTTGATCCTTGAGTTTACTGCATTCTTTCTCGACTGTAGCAATCTTTTTGTCTTTTTCTCGAACAACATCCTCAAGCTGTCGGATCTTGACGTGGAAATTGGCAGCAACTACTTCCTTCTCGTTCTTAAGCTTGTCGTAATCGTTGCGCAATGCAGAGGTCGACAATTTGTATTCTTCATTTTCCTTGCGAAGGCGATTGACTTCCTCTTGGAGCTGACTCATAATACCGTCAGCATCTTGCATCCACAACTGTGCGGATGATGGAGAGCGCTTAGTGCGGGTAATTGGAGCTTCCTCTTGAATCATACTACTGCGTAGGTTGGACTCACGCTCGTACAAGAGTTGTTCGTTACGAAGCTGCTCTTCTTGTAGTCGTTCTTGTAGTTTCTGGAGTTGGTATGTCATATCGTCTTGTTGTTTCTTCTCCTGAAGGGCTTTCGTGTACTTTGTGCGATTGATTCGCATCCGCATCAATGCTTGTACACGCACTACACTCTCACGCTTCCGTCTAAACTGTTTTCGTTTCACAAGACCACGCACGTGCCGTTGAATGATCACAGCCTTCTTGTTCAGCTTGACTTGATGAGCAACGCGACGCCCACGAATACCACGCCAATGTGCCTGGAGTGTCTTGACCGCTTTTTGGAAAGCACGATAACGTGTCATCCAGACAAAGCAACGCGCAACAGACTTGAAAGATTGGAAAGAAAGTTAGATCCACAACTGAACAATAATCATCGAGACAAGTAGCTTACCTGAAGTGTAACGATAGCTTCGCGCTTTCGAAGAAAGAGAACGCGAAAGTGGTATCCACGCATAATGTGCTGGAGTTTGCGAGCCTGCGAATCGAGTCGCATCGCTTTTTTCTCTTCCATGCTTTCGAGCACCCCAAATCGAAAGTATACCTTCGTGCGACCACTTTGATATTCCTCAGGTGACTTGAACTCCATGTTCTCCATGAGTTGCTGGCATCGTTCACGTAAGGTCATCTCTGTGATTGGCTTGGGAGCAAAAATCCAAAACTTGTTCAGTAGTTCCTCGAGCGATAGTCGGTTGGGGTACGCTACGCGAGAAATGCGAATGGCTTCGATAACACCGGCACAACGAAGCTGAGAGACCACCATGGAGTGCTCCATAATGCTGGGGCTCTTTCGCTGATTCGGTTTGACACAGCGGACATAATGCACCTTGGTCTCTCGAATATTCACCATGAGCTCGTTGAGGTTGTCCTTGAACTGCGTACCGACATTTGCCACAGTAAGTGCGCCACCAGTAGCACGTCCACCACGAGGCTTTGAGGAGCCTCTTGTAGGAGGTACATCTTCGTCCCCGCTCTTGAAGAGATTTGACACAAACGATTTTGTCGACGCACGCATCAGATCGGACAAATCAGGAAGCAAGGCATCCCTGTGCTTCTCAAGAAAGCCAATCGATTCGTACGTGACTGCACCAGCATAATGCTTGATCGTGAACTGAGTCCGTGACGTCCGAGGGAATTCGATCACGTGCTTGTCTTCTTTGTGAATCGAGGTAAGCTTCGATACAAGAGATTCATCATTTCCCTTTGGACGCATGACTTCATCATTGAGCAGAGAAATGATACCGAGGCGGTCCTCAATAATCGCAATGACTTCTTGGTTATCCGCAAAATCGATATGGCTCCACACAATTCCTTCCGCCTCGTACTCTTGCTGCACAGTCTTGAACACATCCTGTGTAAACTTTTGTTGAAGTTTTTCGTTTGCATAGTTAATACAAAACTGCTCGAAAGAGTTGTGTTTGAAGTGTTCAAAGCCGAAAATATCCAAAATACCCACTTGACGAGCCGTTCGCGCATCGTTCGAGAGCGATTCGTTAATACGCACCACCAACCAGTCAAAAAGCTTCGAGTAGATGGCCTTGGACAAAGCATCTCGGCATTCTTCTGCTTGATCCTTTTTGAGAAAAGCAGTCACAATTTCGTGGGATACGGAGATTTTACGAGAGCACAGGGCAGTCTCAAGCTGAGAGAATGTGACGCCCAAGAGCTTGGTCGATGCTTCGGCGCTCGGGTCGTTCGGTGCGATGATAGATTCTTCGTCATTCTTTGGTTTTGACTGGAAACTGACCTCACCGAGATGTAAGATACCAGCAATTACTTGGAAGAGTACTTGTTGCTCGTCAATGCCAAGTCCAATCATCCCAAGCGCCGCTTTCGTCTTCTCAAAATGCTTCGTATCCGACACACCTTCAATTTGGGTATTGTCACTCTTACCAGTGTATGCATACTTTTTCTTGGGCTGCAACATCCAGTCGGGATTATCGTCTCCAGATTCCAGAATTTGGTAAAAGATGTGATAGTTTCGCTCTGGTGCTTCGTGGGAAATCACACGTGTCTTCTCCAGCAAATACGTACGGCACTTGGCACCAACGAGAGTCCCGACACGGTCAAATTGCAATTGTGTAAACTTGCCAAAGCGCGAACTGTTGTCATTTCGTACGGTCTTGGCATTACCAAACGATTCAAGAAGTGGATTGACTTCAATGATTTTCTTGATAGTCGAATCGTTCAATCCACCGGCAATGGAGGCCAAATGATTCATCAGAATCTTGGTCGTTTCGGTCTTCCCGGCACCTGATTCCCCACTCACGAGAATCGATTGATTACGATCAAATCGCTTCATATCATTGTACGACGCCACTGACGTTGCGTATACATGTGGTGGAAGTTCATCTTTGGGCTTGGTAAGGTACTTGGTATGTAATTCTTCGGTATACAATTCTGGTAACCATTGATATGGATTCACGGCAATACAAATATCCCCCGTGTACGTATACGGTAATTTTTGAAGAAATCGTTTCTTGACATTGTACAAAATCGCAGGTTCATGAAGATAATTGAGTGAAATCATATCTTCAATGCCTGTGGGTCCAAGGTTTTCGTTTTGAAATGGCAACGCATCGAGTTGGAGTTTGGCAAATTTGTCACGTGTCGGTCGGTCATTGAAATCAATCACACGGTCTTCTTCCGTCACGGCACCGGTTTCAACATGGCGATCATCCAATACCGGAATACTCACGCGCACATGATAAATCTTTTCCGTTTTGGCTGGATTTTCATGCTTGGATTCCCGTAGGATACGGGCAGGAAGCCATACAAAATGGTCATCGGGAACATAGCATTTCACACCTGCAAGTACGTCGTTGGCGGCCATTCTTGCGTGGATAGAATCCCAAGACACAGCGCTATCGGAAGAGAGGTCGTATGCTACGCCAACGTCGCTAGAACTGGAGATAAAGACACGTGAAGATACGGTCCACTTACGACGAAGTGCGTTCTCAAATGATCTTGGCTGCAAAGGCTCTTCGAAACAGCCAGGTTTCACTTCAACTCGTACGAAAAAATTAAACGTCCAATATACCGATAAAACCGGTAGATTCTTGCGACGACACGAAAGAAATTTAGGTCCACGTGGATCAGTATCCACGTGACGGTAATCGTGGTATGTGGAGTGAGGATCATGGAAGCGGTTGTAAAAGAGCTTCGTAAAGATGGTACGTGATGATGATCAAGTTCTATGCGTATCCATTCAAAAGAGGAAATCATGGGGTATCTAATGATATCGTGTATCGTGGATTTCGCATGCTGTGAACAGCACAATTAGGGGTGTTTTTGCGCCCCGATTGCAACGTGAGTGCGATCGCGAGTGAGATTGTTGCCAAAGACTCGGCGGCTACGTCGAGTGCATCCGCTGACCAAGCACGCCAACGTTCGCTCAGTCTCTCGGTACATGACCCGACGGTCGGCGCAAGCAGCCATTCAGAGCATTTCATCCAGCGCATTGACGATGCCGTTCGACAGATCGATCGGGTGATCACTGATCACGTGAGTGAACACCACAGTGCGCTCCTTGCACGTGTGGGCTCGGTCGATGGTCTCCAGAATGAAGTCGCCGTGATCCAGTCGTCAGTACAGCACGTCAAGCACGCGGTGGATGAGCTGGAAACATCTGTCCGAAGGCACCACGACAAGTTGGCAGGGGAGATTCACAAGCATCGCAACGTTGAGCAGTGTGGAGAACTCGTGCGACGTCTGTTGCGGTTCCATCAGCTGTCAGAGCGTGTGTTGGCGTCGTCAAGCAATGGTGTCTCGCCACCGAAAGACCGGGCGCATCATCATCACCCTTCACACCTCAACACGACAGAACTCGTGACCACGGCCGTCGCGATTCGAGAGATTGAGATACTTACGGCTGATACCCAATTTGAAGAACTCAGTGTCGTACGACAGGCGACTCCAGCGATTCGTCGCGTTGCTACTACGATCCGTAGGGACGTGCGCAACTATCTTAAGACGAGTGTGCAAAAGTTGAGTCAGGCTGATGTTGGTGACGCGCTTCAGATTTTGTTCTACCTCGGCTCTCTCCATGACACGGTCCAAACAGCCGTCAACGACGTGATTCAAGACGTGGAACGCAAATGTGGTGGTGCGATCGCCGAAGAAATGCTTGTAAGCCGTACGGTTGGTGGGGCTCCGGGAAGTAACGGTGGTATGAACCCAGACGCCATCACGGTGCAAAAGGCTGATGTGTGGAAAGCCATTCACGACGTCTTTGACTGCTTGCGGACGCATGCCTTGCAAGTGTGGAATCTCCAACGCGTACTTGCAAAGATGGTTGATCCTTCGACAAACCGCAACTACTTGGATATGGTCGTGGACAAGGACGAACCGACATTATTTGCGACGTTTTGGGAGGTCAGTAGCGCCATTCTTCGCGAGCTGTTTTCATCGACGCTAGCATACCGAGCGGCTGTCAAGATGGTGTTGATTGCATCCTACCCACGCATGCGTGACGAGGCGCAGCGTATGTTGGACGAGCTCCATGCTGCCACGACACCCAAAGGGGAGGACAATGGACTGGGTGATGGAGCGGCGATTGGGCTGTTGCGTCAAGATGCACTTCGACCAATCGGCCATTTGCAGGTGGAACGAAATCAGCTACTTGATGCGATGGGCCCGTTGGGTGAGGCATTCATGGAGCGTTCGTTCCGGCGGATATCGAATCCTATCCAGATGATGTTTCCGCAGAGCTCCAACTTCCACACGTCGCCTCCGAGTCGCAGCGATATGCAGACTCTTGCGCGTACGGTGTACGGTGAGATTGATCAAGCAGGACGAGACCCCGTTTTGCTGGAACAGATCGTGCATCAGTTCCGCAAGTCGGTCGATCTCTTCAGTGGAAATGCCAAGAGAATCATGAACACAGGCAAGGCTGCAACTGCCGTCACGCCATCATGTGGCCGAACCACAGCACAAGCTCACAACGTTGCGCTGCTAAACGCACTCCAACAACTGGATGAGATGGTCGGCGAAGTTGAGAACCGACTGATGGCAGCAGTGACGACTGGCGGCGCTACCTCAGATGTCTCTCACCAGTCGTCAAGCGGCTCTTCTCTCAAGCATGCTAAGGGGCTCGTGGAGACTGAATTGGTACCTTGTCATGTTCAGATTCAAGATTTACAGTACACTATTCTGGGCCAATACCTTCAAGCACTGGCGGTGATCCTTGAAGCTGTGTTCGCGCGCATGCACGACGAATCGTTCGCGGATCCTCCCAAGAGTGGCAATGGTCGCGCGCCACTAGCTCCTACAGGTGGATCGAAGTACATGATCGACTTCAACTCGGCGTTCAGCGTCATCGCCGACGATCACTTGCGGCGTTTGCCTTCTGCTCCATGTGTGACTTCAACTGTTCGGGATTTTGTCGCACGGCTCATGTCAACCTTTATTCGTCACGCATCACTACTGCGGCCGCTGGAAGAGAATGGCAAACTCAAACTCGCCAACGATATGGCACAACTGGAACTGCGTCTAGAGAGCGTGGTTCCCCTGCGTACGATCGGTGCTTGCTACGAAGAGCTGCGTGCGTTTCGGCACATGATGTTCCTCGACAACCATAAAATCGTACGTGACACCATGGTTGACAAAATTCGTCCAAGCAATGTGTGGCATCACTTGATTTCGCGTGCACCCACCGAACTCCAGCTTCCTCATCAACTCAAACGTTGGACCGCGACCAAGTATGTCGAGTGGCTTAATACCAGTGCGTGCACATCGATCGAATCATCCACGTTTTCGTATGCCAATATGCCGCTCGGTCATCCAGGGCTCAAAGATCCCAAGCTTGCAGTTGCCGCAGAAAAGGAAGCCTGGAAAGAAATTGGGAAATGCTTGGACGCGTATGCACAACGCGTGAGTGCCGTTTCGGGGGCTGAGATGAGTCCCATTTACGAGCTCTTGCAAGACTCGGGATCAATTTTGCTAGCAGGATATGAACTTGTTCGTCCCACCGACTGATTAGAGAAATTGCCGAGCCATCGTGAGCGATCGTGTCGGCGATCGTTTGCCTTTTTTACGGCGTTTGATCAGTAGTGTCGATGGTTTTTCCCATCGCGATTCGCCAGTTCGAATGTTGTGATAGAACACCCGCTTCAATAGTGGATCCGTGTACTGTGTCGAGAAAGAATTAGACGTAAACACCATGAACCATTGCACGAGAGACCGTACCTCTTTCCAGTACGTGGCTTTGTCTTCTACGAGCGGTACACTATCGTCGGCTTTGCGGAGGCGCTGGGTAGCTCGTCGTAACTGCTGCTTGACACTTGTCGTCCGTACGAGATCACCACTGGCCTCGGAGACACTACTCTTGGCAAAGATTTGGGATGTGAATTGATATCCGTACTCACGAATAAGGTGACGTTGGATGGTAGCCAGGTCTCGTTGACCCATCGTTCGTGTCTGGATGTGGTCACGTGTCTGGTGAAACATCGTCGATGCCTCTAGGATGCTCACTTCCGCACCATTCGTGGCTTCGTGTTGAGACCACACAAAGACCGTTGCAAGGACACTATCGGCCGTCGCTCGCCACGCATCGTCTTCGTTCTGGCACTCGGCCACGGGTGGATAGGATCGTACAGGGTCGAATGAAATGGCATGCCTACACCACCAGTTACCAAGAATCCATGCGCACGAGTCCAGTTGTTATGCTAGATCCAGACTTACTCGACAGGAAGAACTCGGTGTGGGGTCGAGAGAGATCCGTTTGTATCGGTGGACACAGGTTTCTTTGCTTGACGGGTCTGGGCTGCGGCGATGATCTCCGTCGCAGAGGCAAAGCCACTTGGATCAAGGATCAACTCGGCGCGACGCGACGCGAGTTTTTGCCACGTCGTCTTCCCCATGACGTGTTTCTGGACCACTCGCTGGAGCCACACACATGGGAACAGCAGCACTAACATAGGTAAAGCACAGCTCGTCACCACCCTTTCTCGCTCAATCCCTCAGTCCGACATCACGTCCGTACCTGGGAAGAGCGTGACGACGCCACCGACACTCTTGATATCGTGGATTCGTGGGAACGGAAGTCTTAGATTGCTATAGATCCGACACAAAAACGTGATGAGACTTGTTTCAGCGGGACGAGGGACGCCGTAGGCAAAGGCGATGGTTGCTTCGATCTCCCACACCAAGCGACCGCCGAACGCGTCGTTCTCCGGTCCATCTACACGCGCAATGATCTCTTCAACGCATAGATCCAGCAACTAATACATAGTTTGTGAGCATACAAGAAACTACATCCGAATTATCCAGTCACCTCGTACCGCCTTTGGTTCCATGGTACAGAGCGAATACATGAGCGCCAGCAACTGTACTACGTCCCATCGTTGCGTCCGGAAACTCTCGCTCCGATGCGTCGATGCCATCACGTCAAATGCTCCGTTGCTGGGTAATAAGAAGCGTGCTGCCGGTGTATCACGGAGTCCACAGTACCGTAGGAGCTCACATCGGGCGACACCCGCACGACGAAGGTAATCGAGATGCAAGAAGCACCGGAAAAAGGCCTTGCGTTGCGGGATGGAGAACTGAAGTGCGTCCCAGAGATCGACGAGATCAGCGATCTCGGGCGCGAGTAAACGGTCGCGATAGGCGTCGTTGACGACGAGTCGCGGTTTGGAAAAAGTCACACGTTCGTCTTCAAAGCGGTCCCCGACGAGGAAGGTAAAGACTCGGCGACACATAATGAGCCAGGCACGAACCCAAGGGATTGAGGCAATGACGCTGAGCCACGCACCCACGCGCACGTAACTCCACCGCATGCACTCGACCATACGGCGGATCATGGCGAATGGTCGCGAGCCAATTATAATTGAATCTTGATCAAGGTTATGTGGGACGAGCTCACGATCTGTTTTTCAAAAGTAAGGCAGGGACGAGGCAAACGGGTCACCAATTGTCCAGCAAAACTGGTCGGTCGAGGACCTAGGTCGCGATCACCGCTTGCCCTGGCGTGTCGCTGGTTTCAAGGTTCCTACGAAACTCCCATTCTCCGATTTGCTGTGGCTATCGTGAAGAGCATGATGGACGAGATCTGGTCGCTCTTACTCGACGATTCCCTTCCCGATCAGTCTGATGAATCTCGGTGCGTTGTCCTTTGCAGTATCCACTCATGATGAAACTAATCGTCTGTAGTCTTCCACCCGACGTTTTGTCGCAGCGCGAGCCACTACCATTCTCAATGCAGATCCATGAACCATCAAACGACGAGCACAACGCTCTCAAGAAGCGATACGTACTCGGTTGACCTCGCGACGGTTTCGAAGGAGGCGCAAGGTGAGTTTGCTGTCTAACCATCCCCATGTGGAAGTTTGAATTGCTTGTGACTAGGACGAGCAACGACATCATACTTTGGCACTACACCACCATAATCAAGAACTCAAGCGACTCTAAGCCCTCACGTGTGCTACCAGTGACCAATCGACAGCCGTTGGCAGCACTCGCGTCAAGAAATGAACGCGTTGGTACAAGAAACAACGACTTCTGCATTGCACACGGAAGAACTCATGCACACAATGATGGCGGTCGATGAACAACAAAGCCACGCATCTTCCACGGTGATCGTAGATACAAGAAGGTAACTAAGCAAGCGTTTTACTAACTGCGGACCACAATACCTACATGAGAGAATCCATCCAGACCAGAAACCGAGGGGAGAAATGTCAAAATCCTAGGTTTCTAAGTAGTTGGGGCCATTCGGATCATGAGTTAATCGCGTTTAACGAACAAATTCTTTGATTGTCGTGTTTCCGGACTATCGTGTTGGCGGGTCCCATGTTTCGAGCTATGTCCGTGTATCAGGGACGAGACGTATCATTCACGACCCATGTCGACAACGATCTGGAGAACAAGAAAGTAAATCTCCCCAATGGTGCAGATACCAATGCAGCCCAACGTCCATTAGTCAACACTCCAACAAAGATGATGCAAGAAATTTTATCGCTCTTGAGCTCCACTTGGAATACTACAGGCACGGATCCGCACGAGATCGAGTGAGTCATGTGCGTTTGCTTTCTCAAGGTACTGCTGTTATCTCACAGTTTTCCGATACTGTCTTGTTAGTATACCGTTGCAGATGCTCCCGCACCTGGAACCGCTACCATTCCCCTCGGAATCGGATCGCATACGAGAGCTTACACAAGACGAATACACCAACTTGAAAAGGAAACTACGTACCAAGCTTTCGTCACGTCGATATGCAAGACGACACAAGGTGTCAACATGAGCATGAAATGGTTGATCGCTAAATGTAACCTTCGCACTACTGCAGGATGCATTAAAGGCACAAGCCCTTCAATTGAGTCGTCACCAAGCCGAACGAACGCATCTTCAGCTGCTTGACGCAATGCTTACGAACGAGCAGCAACGATCGGATTCTGAGCAGTTACGCGCGGAATTGAATACGCTCATGTCGGAAACGCGATCCACAGCGGCGCACACGCTCCATTTGGTTCGAGACTGATCGTGTACAAGGCAATGAAATCACACTAATTGTAGTGTCTGTGTAGTATGAACAAGCCGAGCGAATGCCTCGACCCCAAGAGATGAACCGTGTGCAGCGATGTGATCCCCTGGTCAGTGTCCATCCAATCCACAAGGATGCGAGCGAAGCGGATCAATTGCACCAAGCTATCACCAATGTACACTTTCTAGGCTCTGTTCTCTCCGACATACATCATGTTGGATCCCCTGAATTCAGTGTGAGTGTGTATAATGGCTGGCACATTGTGGAATGCCGACGTCGTGGAAGTCGGTTTTGTGTTCAGGCATCCAAGACCATGACTGGTGTCTCACGCCAAGCGCTCTGTGATGGCGTCTGGCGGAACGCAGACGATCCCAAGAAACGCCTTGTGTTGTGTGCATCGTACACTCGATTCTCGGTCAAGACGCCCAAGCACAACTCGCCTCGTGTCTTCTTTTCGGAAGAACTTCACGAGTTTCCATCGCCTTTTCTTTGTCGATCGTTTACGTCGATCCACGGGACTCACGCCAACGGTAGTGAATCGTATTATGTGAAGCACTCCATCCATGAAACGGCACCCAAGCTGGACGGCCATCACGGGGTCGAAATCGTTGGGTACGTGATTTTGATGAGGTTATGTGGATGAGGTACTGACATCGAGGACAATGGTTACAGGGTTATTCTCCAGGAGACATCGCCAAACGATGGTGTACATGTCGCATTGGTGATGCTTTACGATACACAGAGCGTCTCCCACGCTGAGGAGGTCTTTTGTGAAGAGCCACCAGTATGTCACAACGTGATTTCTCTATGGGAAGAACATAATACCAGCACGGAATGATGGTATAACTTCAACGACCATCATTCGTAAACTTGTTAGGGTCCGTAACCAACGTGTAACTCGAACTTAGTGCCATCTACCGTGTTTTGAAATTGAATTTGGTCGGACCATCATTCCTTTCGATTCGTCTTCAGATTGCTGTGAAAGGTGGGACCGTCCAAAGACCACAACACGACATCTGGTACTGTGATCGCCAACTATGGTTTTGTTGGCAAGTTGGATTTCTGACACATTTTGTTGGTGGTTAACAGCTCTGGGCTCGTCCACAACCAAGAGCTCGACGACGATGAGGCCGCCTCTGCAAGTGGTTCCAACTGTGATTGTTGGCAGCTCACGTTAGTCCAACGGTTGGTTGTCCGAAGGTCCACGTGGGGCATCACCTCCAACGTTGGCGATCTTCCAACACCAACAACAAATCTTCGGTGTTGGCCACGTGTCGTTGTTGTGGAGGTCATTCGAGGACGTTTGGGCCGTCTCTATGCGTTCTGTGGTCTTCTGATTCGTGTGCGGGGGCATGGGTTCAACCATCCGCACTTAACCATGATTCGCAAGCTTTTCTGCGAACTTATTCCCATCACGTCCATCTTTCCCCTCTCAATTCGCAACACTTTCATACTGGAATTGTTTAACCCCCTCATTCAACAACTTCACATCCGATCCTTCCTTCGTCATAGTCGTCGTTCCGATCAGTCGGGAATTCACCTCGCCCTCCCCAAGCTTCTCCTCTTCTCCCATTGTTTTCCCTCTCTCCGTCACGATGACTGAAGGTGACAAGAAATACCGTTTCACACGCGCCGACTTTGCGCCGTTGGCCACCAAGCCCATGCACTTTGACATGGTCTTTGACATCACCGAAGCCAAGGTGACGGTGACACTCCAGACCACACTCAAGCATGTTGGTTCGACGCCGCTCACGGAACTCAAGCTCAACTCCAAGGAACTGGAGATTCAGAGTGTTGAGCGCTTTGATACGTTCACGCCATTGAATGACTCGAAGGATTTTGTGGCTCACGTGGCATCGTTTGCCTCCCCGCGTACATTGGAGTATGTGGTGGACAAGGAGGATCATTTTCTCATTCTCAAGTTTGCTCAGCCAGTGCAAAGTGGTCAGGAGTTTGTGATTCGTACGGTGAGCGTAGCGACACCGACCGAGAACATTCTTGAAGGTCTCTACTTTGACTATACACCGGAAGGTGCACCGCGTACGATCATTACGCAGTGTCAGCAACATGGTTTTCAGCGCATTGTGCCGTGTGTCGATACGATGGACGCCAAGGCGTACTACACAACAACCATTGTTGCTGACAAGCGCTACACCAACATTATCACAAACGGCGACTTGGCACCCGGCTTTCATGATGCTCAGGGCGTCCCGATCTTCCACTCGGCCAAGGAACTCCTCGGCAAGGAGGACGAGTCACGACATGGTCTCAAGTACCACAACCACACGGTGAACATGGCTCCGTACTTGTTCTTCCTTGGCGTTGGCACGTACGAAACGTACCGTCGTACGCTCGAGTTCCCGGATGGTGACACCACACTCTTGGAAATCTTGGCATTCCCAACGTTCTTTGAACCGGTCGACGCCAAGCGTGCTGTGGCGATGCTTCACGATTCGATCCAGTGGGTCATGGTCAGCCTTGGTCCCGAAGCCTGCCAGCACCACGATGAGCGCAAACGCATTTACGCGTTGCTTGAGGAGCGTGAGGCGCTGAAAGCAAAGGAGGGCCCTCTGTGCCTCGGCCCGAACGAGAAGTACGAGAAGACGCCGCTGAGTGCAGAAGACGAGGCTCGTCTTGCGGCTGTGCGTGCCGAGCTCAAGGAACTCCTTAAGGTCTGGGGCAAGACTGGTTACAAATACACGGGTGCGGTGTATCGCGAGATTGCCATGGAGAACTCGTACTACGGTGGTATGGAGAACGTTGGTAACACGACGATTGTGAGCTCATGCTTGTGCCCAAGCTGCCGCATGGATGACCGCTCGTACGAGTACATGGAGCGCGTTAAGGTGCACGAATACTACCACAACATTAACGGCAGCCAAGTCACGGGCCAGTCGCCGTTTGAGATTTGGCTCAACGAAGCCGTTACTGTCCACATGGAGCGCAAGCGTTGTGCAGCGATTTTCGGTCAGGACTACACGCGTCTGAGCGAGGTGTTATACATGTACACACCAGCACTCGGACCGTTGGCCCAGGACCTTTCGGCGACGTCGCTGTCGGTTGAGCCGGAGGGCTTCAACCAAACCCAGGAACTTGTGTCGGTCGTGACCTACTCGAAGGCTCCTGAGTTTGTGCGTATGGTCGAGCTCATGTTGGGCCAGGATGCTTTCAACAAGGCCCTCGACAAGTACCACACGGACTACAGCTTCGGCAACGCCACGACGATGGACTGGATTCGCTGCATGGAACAGTTCTCAGGTCTCAACCTCCAGAATCTTGCCAAGACCTGGCTCAACCGCCCTGGTCATCCGACCGTGACGTACTCGTCGGTATACGATGCAGCGGCAAAGTCTCTCACTGTCAAGATGAGCCAGACTGGCTTTGAGGACAAGCCGGCCAACAACAACGGTCCGTGGGAGATCCCGGTTGATTGGGCAATTGTCAAGAATGGCAAGGTCGTCAAAGAAGGTCTCCACGTTTTCAAGACTGCGGAAGAGACATTTGTGATTAATGATGTCGCCGAGGAACCTGACTTCTTCTCCTTTGCACGTGGCTGGTCGTTCTTTGGAAAGACCAAGCCGGAGAATGTGTCGTCCGAGACACTGACCAAGCAAGCGCTTGCGGATCCGGATGCTGTCAACAAGTACCAGGCGTACCGCACTGTTGCCGACATTGAGAAGGCGCGGATCATTGAGAGTTTGCTCAAGGGCGATCGCTCGGTCGAGATCTCGGACAAGTGGGTGAGTCTCCACGGCTCTATCCTCTTCCAGGAAGACTTGTCGCCATCGGCTCGCGCGTTGACGCTCGTTGAGGCCCGTACGATCCCGAGCAGGGACGACTTGAGCCATCATTACCAAGCTATCAAGGACGCAACGCTTGCACTCAAGCAGGCTGTGTGGGCCAAGTACTCGAAGGAGATCGAAGCCGCGTACAACAAGCTTCGTACCGCGGCGCGCCCGGGACCGCACTTTGAGCAGTTCCAAGAGCGCTCGCTTACGGCTCACTTGCTGGGCCTCATCGTCGCTGGTGGCAAGCCGTTGGCTCTGTCGTCGATTCCGCAGGTTGCACCGACCGTCTCGGGCACCAAACTCGCCGTGGATATTCTCAACACGACGACGTTTGCCTCGGACAAGGCGATGGCGTTCCGTGTGATTCTCGAGGATGAATCGTTTGCGGACCGCGAGAAGATTCAGCAGAAGATCTTTGAGGAGTGGCGCTCGCACCCGGATACGTTGACCAAGTACATTGGTATTGTCAGCAGCCTCAACACGAACGATGTTGGCAAGCAGATTCTCAAGCTGGTCGCAGACTCACATTTCAACCCCGCGCTCTCGAACCACGGCCGTACGCTTACGCGCTGCCTCTCGCAGATCCGTCATTTCTCGCTCTCGACTGATGAGGGCCTCGAGGTCATGGTTGAGGTCTTTGTGAAGATTGGTAAAGTGAACCAGATGTCGGCGTACCCAATCCTGTCGTCGTTTGACCACTTGAGCCGCTTTGACGATGCGACCAAGGCCAAGTACGTCGCTGTGCTCAAGCGCATGCAGGACGCGATCGACAAAAAGAAGGAAGAATCGCTGTACAACAACCTCAACATTATTCTCCAGAAGGCGGCTGAATAAACGAGCCACAGATAGCATAGGAGATGTAAGAATGTTGATGCATGTTTGGTGCATGTAGACAGAAACCCTCAACACATAGTATAGTTGTTTCAACCATGGATTATCCTTAGAAATCATTGAGCAGCACTTGATGCACACGATGCAACACTTCGACCGACGATGGACGCTTTCGCGCGTCGAGTAGAACACAATCACGACCCAATCGTACGAGTTCTGGATGCGCCGTCTCGGAGAAACCAACCTGTAGACGACCAAGTGATACCATCTGCAGAATCGCCGAATAGGGAAGCCTTCGGTCGGCCATGGCGTGAGCATACGGTAGTTTTTGCGTGTCAAGCTCCGACAACACGACTCCAAACGAGAAAATATCAGCTTTCTCATCGTATCGTTCGCCCAACATGACCTCAGGTGCCATCCACAACGACGTCCCAACGCCACCGGTCATGGTCAAGTCGGCTCGTTCTCGTGCGATCCCAAAATCTGATAATTTGGCATCCCATGTGGCGTTGAGAAGAATATTGTTGGATTTAAGATCACGATGAACGATCACTGGTGTCAATGCATGCAAATACGTCAATCCATGAGCCACATGAACGGCAATCTTGACTTTGTCGGTGTCAAAGCCTTGGGGACGATGCTCCACTGTGTCCCATTGGGTCAAAACTGATCGTAAATCACCTCGTTCCATGTACTCAATCAGCACACAGGCATCACTGAGTGCATGCCATGCAACCCCAAGAAACGTGACAATGCGATCGTGCTCGAGTGTCATCATGAGCTTGACTTCGGACAAGAATGCGTCCAGTTGGGCCATATCTTTGCGTCGTTCGGGCAAGAGTTGCTTGATGGCGATGGTCTTCCCTTGGTACATGCCTTTGTAGACTTCTCCATAACCCCCACGACTCAGGAGCGGTCCAAAGAAGACAGATTTGTACGGCACACGGACAGACAGTAGCACAGGATCTTCCCACATGGCGAGGTCCGAGTGTCGGGTCGTCCATTGGGCTGAACTAGGCGAACTGGGTACTGCGTTGGATGCGGATGACGTCGGTCTTTTGGCTTGCTGGTTTCTTCTTGTCTTTTGAGTCGCCGGTGGTGTGGCCGATGGCATTGCCGAGTAGCCAGGTGCAGTTGGTGAGGGTACGGAATCCACACTATCGTCGCTCTTCTCTGCAGTGTGACGATTCCGACGGCATTTTGCAGTGATGCAAATGATACCACCGACGATAACGACCGCACCACCAATGAAACCAGCAGCCACAATGGCATTGTCGTTGGAGTCCAGTTCAAGCAACGCGATGGGGCCAATGATGGTATCGCACGTGGTATCCGCCATTCCATCGACACACGCACACTGGTGCATGGTCGAGGGTGGCATCGGGGTTGCTGACGTCTTCGAGACGTTTGGTAAGGTCGCCATCAACAATCCGAGCGTCGAGAGTCGATTGGTCGTCACACGTACGCAGTTGCCAGCCCATCCACCACACAAATCGTACAGTTTGGAGGTTGGATCACACTCTGCACACTTGTCCCCGCGCATGCCAAATGAACAATTCACACATTGAAGAGTCAGGGGATCACACGCACCCCCACCACACATCCCTTCATGCGTACAATTATTATTGATAATGGTCTCACAATAGGAGCCGACAAAACCGACGTTGCACAAACACGAATAATTCATAGACCTGGCTGTCGTTGGAGCACAAGTACCTTGACCGGAACAGACAAAGAATGGATTTGAGGGATCCACACAAGAAGTGCGTACAATTGGTGCAAAGTCCATGGATAAATGCTGAAGATCACTTGCGTCTCTACTGTACAATAGCTTTTCCCGTTGATAGTCGACACAACCATAGATCACCGAAAGGTTAATCGATGGAAAGGCATTTATATACCCAGGCTCGGGAATGTACACACATGGATCGAGATCTGACGAACTATCACAAATTCGTGGATTTGGTGGACGGATGTAGGTACAAACCGTCGCAATTTCACGATAGTCATCGCCCCACGTGAGGGAGAAACTGGGACAATGTCCTGGTGTCTGATCCGCACAAATGGGCGCGTCCAAGGTCGAGAGGCATCGTTTCGCCGTGTCGTTGAGCAGACCACGAGTGGTCTGCACCCCTACACACGTGGAACCTGTCGTACAATCGGCATCGGTTGTACAGGCACCAGGCCGAGGACGAGGTGATGGTGTGGTCGTGGCAAGGGCCGCAGAGACCAGAGGCCCACACACTGCAAGCACCCACCACTTCATCCGGCGATCAAAACAAACTCTGGAAGGAAAGTGGGGGAATGTTGGGAGGGTGGGCGGACTCATCCCCTAGGTTGGATGAACCTACAAACCGAGAATATTAATACGGTAGGATACCATAGAAGAGTATCCACTAATACTTCTGGTCTGGGGATGCCGCCCACAACTCCAATAGGACGTGGGTCTACGATATCGTTCGTCAATGCAGCGTCCATGACGATATGGAGACTAATACAAACGATATAAATTCCACTTTCACTAGTGTCCAAATCCACAACGATAAACAATCGTCTCATCCGTTCATCGATTAACTAATTGAAAAAATATAGAAAAAAAATCAATGCGCTCTCATATCGTTCCATCTCGCTCAACGTTATTGTGGAATGCAACAACGGACGTTCATCAATATCAAGGCACAACAACCCACAGGCCATTGCAGTACTCAACCGACATCCCGAATCAACGAGAGGAACCGTA
>JAADWU010000020.1:0-33329 GCA_023336255.1 Pythium graminicola
AAAAGAGCAAAGATGGGGCCGCACCGGGAATCGAACCCGGGACCTCTCGCACCCGAAGCGAGAATCATACCACTAGACCACGCGGCCACAGTGAGCGTAACCGGTTACACCGTAACCAAAAACCGCACAACGGAATACACTCTTCTAAATAGGCATGAAGCCTGGTGTCCTCCGAGATATATGCACTACCAGCATGTAGTAGATCCCCTCGATGTGTTGCTTGTTGCTCCACGTGGAGCTGCAACCAATCGTTCTAGAAATTGACAATGTCGATAATGTCCGAAATTATGAGACCGGAACCCGAGGGAATTCACACTCCTCGGGTCACCACTCCCGCCTTCGACTCTCAGAACTCCCATAGCGATTCATCGAGGTGTTAACGTCAGTGGCGGGTTCAAGCCAGCATACGAACAAGGAACAAGGGCTGCTGTGTAACCGACCGGTGACTGGCGGGTTCGCTATACCCAGTTTTAACTGATCTCCTTACCACAGCTACAACGTTTCCCGCTCTACCATCACCCCCTGTAAAGCAAACCTAGCGTGTTTCAGTAGTCCGTTGCAGGATACTACGTCTAAGAATGCTATCTAAGTGAAATCCAAATGCTGCCACTACGGCATTCTTTGCTCTATGACAACTCTGTACCATCATTCAAGCGTTATATAGCTCAACGAGATGTGAACCCAAACGCAACTCGTACCATGGTCCTTACGCATCGGCGACTGCTCAACTGGAAAACTCTATTTGAGTCCAACCCTTTCATAGTTTATGTGTCCAAATTGATTATTGACATTTTGTCGTTTTCGACAAGTACATTGGACCCGTATCCGAAATTGTTCGCTTCATCCAGATCGATAAAACGCAGCCGGCAGGCCAAACGCAGAGCAAATCGGTCTCGACCTCAACACAGTCACACTGGATGCTTGGGGTGCGACTTAGCATTCAGTCGCTTGTTGAACACTTAGCGGGACGAATCAACCACACGTGCACCAGGGGCCGATCGCTTATTGATCGGCTTGCTCTTTGCGCCTGCTTCCTCCTTATGCGACCGCACACTCCATGGCGAGAGCCGACTCTGCCTGACTTCTTCGAGTACCTGTGGTCCTCAGAATGGTTTTAACGTCACCTCCCTCCTGGTGACAGGACTTGATGAGTTCCGAGCTCTTATACTGCTTGACTTGCTACTTGGCGACGAAAGTCCTCTCTCGGTGATCCGAGTTCCTACCAAGGAAGTTGTCATGCGTGTCGAAGGCACGACGAAGTCGGGAAATCAGTGGCCAACAAGGATGGCAAGTTTGCCAAGTCTCCTCGGTGAATCCAATCACGATAATGATGGGGTTCGTGTGCGCTCAACACTTGTCCGCATCCAAAAGGAAGATGGTACTGAGTTCGTGAATCAAGCCGAGAGTGTTGTAGGCAAGCTCATCACATGACACAACCAATGGATGGAGTTTGGTGGACAACCTCCCAGTTGGTGGGTGGCTGATGTGGTTGCACTGTTGTGTACTCCAATATAGCTGCATTTTATAACCATCTCCACAATTTCTATTGGCATACAGTGTCCGAAATTCATAGTTTCGGACAGTGTCTGACATACTTCGTT
The DNA here is from genome assembly GCA_023336255.1 of Pythium graminicola. NCBI lineage: Eukaryota > Oomycota > Peronosporomycetes > Pythiales > Pythiaceae > Pythium > Pythium graminicola. The sequence continues at coordinate 1,602 of JAADWU010000020.1, forward strand.
TCGAACAGTGTCTGACATACTGCGTTTCGGACAGCTGCACATAGCTGTTGAAGCACTTGTCGCCAAGCTTGACAGCATCAAGCATGACGTTGGGTCGCGTGTCATTGTTATGAGCTTGCAGGTCCCAATTTAGTTGTGACACCGTTGAAGCATACACTGATTTTGAACTGCGATTGGTCGATTCTTCCTTGTGTGTGTTTGCATGGCTTCTGATGTGGTCCTTGACGATGTTTATGTGTTCCTCACTCTTGATGTATGATTGCCATGTTTCGTGTGTGTTCACCACATGTTGTCTGTGTGCTTCTGTGTGTTTTTATCCTAGTCACCAATGTAACCCTGACCTGTAGTTTAATACCCTTCAAATTGATACCGGTGTGGATGGAGTTGGTGGATCACTGACGGGTTGCCGTAGGCAACCTAAATCTGCAGCGCTTGCGCTACCCAGCCGGTCCCCACTATCCTAACACTGACTATCCCCACCAACCTAACATTGCGCACTCTGAAGTGCCCGCAAAGCGGGCACCTCCCAACTATTTAGTTGTGGACGGAAAATACTGGACGGCTGTGGGATTCTACTGGACGGGAAATTTTCTTAAACTTCATATCAGATTAGGAAGTAGTTTTGACATCCTAAGATCAGAACGTGTTTTCACATCCCAACGTAGACGGTAATTGAAGCAGTTTTGACCCAACTACGATATGAAATGTCTATGTAGTTTTACTCAAGCACTGATCCAGCTGAGTTGCTCATTCCGGCGACGACACTTCTTTTTCGTATCTTGGCTGATTGCAATCACGCTTCTGCACTTGTCGAAAATGCTGATTGCTTCAGTCACCGACACACCATCGATTCTTGGTCCCAGCTCTTTGGATCGGTCCTCGATCTTTTTCATTAACACTGAGTCTCCCAGTCAACTGAAGCAGCTCACCCCTTCCGCTCAAATCCAATACTGAAACCAAATCAAAAAATGACCATCACGCTGGACATTTTTGCGCTATTACATTTGAGGAAAAAACAGCAATATCGGAACCAAGCTATTTTTCCGAAAAGTTGCGGAAAGCAATCTGCACATCGTCAACCGCAATACGTTTAGAGAAAAAGACGGTAATACAGCGGTCGGTCGTCATTCGGTGAAAGTCAATGCATTACATATTATAGAATATAAATTTTGACTTGAATTGTAGCGCTATGTCAAAAGCCATGCGACATGAGTGCAAAGATTGGTACACTTTATGTTGCATGACATCCCTCCCAAGTTTTCAATCTCATAACAGTGCGATTTTTGTCCAATGAATGTGGGAAATTCACGTATGGATAGAACGTGATTGGGCGCACTTGAATGACAATTTTCGTGTTTGTATCTCCAGAAACAAAAACATAAGGTCGAAATTTAATTTACCGACCGACCGACAACCCCCCAAATGCTTCGGTTGACTGGGAGATTCAGTGTTAAATTCTTGAGATCAGACAGACCCTTGCGTTTGTTCCGCTGCCTTCCCAGCTGAGCTAGCTGTAGGTAGTGGAGTGGTGGGATGTCGTTCACGGTATCTCTACAACACCACTGGACCCAAGCCTGGCACGGCAGTCCAGATGGGAACTCCACGTCCTCACGAAACTCGGGCAGGACCTCACCCCACGCAGCCTGCTGAGTCGCTAGCATGGTGGTTGTAGTCTCGGTCACTTCGTGGTTGGAACTTTGCTCAGAATTTATATTGCCAATGAAATTGTCGTAACACCGAGTTGCACACGTTGGGATTCTTTGTTCGATCGCTCTTTCTTCAAAGAGCGTTTTCACGCCGTTTACAACGCCTTGTACGACTTGGATCACCAGCCCATCAAGGTCTTGTTGCTGTTGGAGTAGCAACTGCTTCTTGTACTTCCGATAGAACCATCGCATGAGGCGCAATGCCAGTCGCCGTAATCTCTGTCTTGCCTGGAGCACTCGTCAACTCATCGATCATGGATGCGTCACGCAAAGTGGATTTCAAATAGCGGGTTTGATGATGGTAGCTCTGAGCGTAAGTAAGGCAAATGGTACACGAGCGATGCGAGAGCGTACCATGTTATCCCTCGTGCGCACGACGGTATTCTGGGAAAAGCAATATCAATTGCGGTATCCACACACGTTGCTGTTGAAGCAAATCTTGGTGACAGAACCGCAAATTCAGCGCTTCCAATAGGTAACCCACATACAGTCCTTCCAACAAACATATCCCCAGCTGCATCGTGGCGCAAATACCGGTTAGTAACGCTTGCGTAGACCACCCTGCGCGCAGATGGATCGCCACTGCTGATGGACAAGCAGTCGATCCTGAAGTAGCTGATCCTTTACGCGTTGAGTGCGTATCAAGATGAGTAGGGTCAATCCCCAACCGATCGAGTTCACGTTTGATATCTGGTGTCAAAAGAAAGCGAGAAAAACATTTGCGAAAGCGGTCGTACTGATAACTACCTGGGAAAAGCTGTGCTTGGTCGGGCACAGTATATCCTACACGCCGACACTGAGAAAACGTTGGTAGTGTTTTGACAGCTTCTTACCCAGTGAGAGGAGCGGGCATATCTCATGCAAGGGGATTGGCGTAGATACGGCGAGGATCTCTTGGCCGTGCCCCCCGCTGATCATTCTTCATGTGAGCAAAGTAAACTCGAAAAGCGTCTTTGCCCCACTCTAGATGGCTGAAGCAAATCGAAACCGTGTTCTTGCTGCCCTTGCCATTAGATTCCACGACAATACCATGAATGTACGAGCAAATACCAGTTCACATGACTTGGTTTTGACCATCTCAAATGCAATCCGCCGAAACAACGCAAATGGCAGCGGGTCTTTGCCGACCTTGACATCGCCTTCACCAGCTCCTAAGGCCCGTGCGATTCGCTTCTCCAGACCACCAAATATCTCCGTGAATGCGTGTTGTGTAGGCTGAGTCATGGTCTGGTTATGGTTACGAAAGAGACACGAGAGCGATGAGCGGTGCCCCGCATACGTTGCAAACGCATGGTATGAACCGTCCTCTTTTTTCATTGAGAACACCCACGTGGTGAAAATCGAGTGCTGTAAGCTGATCAAAATGAATCGGCGGTTTGGAGCTAGAGTCAATGTGCTCTTCTTTAGTGAGGCAGTCGTTGGGCCGTCATCGTCAAACTGCAGCTCGTCTACAAACTCATCTGTTAACACCTCAGGCTTGTTCAAGAACAGCCACTTCAAGAATCTAATGGTCGAGCTGCGATAACTCGTACGAGGCTTGGGGGCGATGCGCCCAGCTCGAGTTGCCTCCACTTCGGCTGTTAGCTCACCAAGTTCCGTCTCCAACATCGTGATCGCGATTCGGTAAGAAAACAAATGTTGCACTGGACGCCGTCCAGCAAATTCCATTGAAAGGTCACATGGTGTGGCGACTGTTGGGAGATTGCGTGCTTTTTGTGGTGCCACGTCCAAGGTCAATAGCATAAAACACTGGACACATATCCAGTAAATTGCTTCCTGAAGTAAGATTCGTCCATAATATTCTGGACAATGAGAAAAAGGCAAAAACACAGGGCAATTTTGTGAAGTCACAGATTGAACGGTCGAGATTACAGTGTAGAAACAGTGCAGTTAACAAGCAGAAATACGGAGGAAGAAACCACCTGCACTAAGTGGTACAGGACAAACATTCAATATCTGGGGTTGTGTTGGTCGTCAGACACTGGATGCACGCGATTGCGCCGCCCCACGGCATCGTTCAGCGACAAAGGGTGGTTCACTCGCTTCCTGGTGGTCATTTCTAGCCCTGTTATACTCTACAAATCGTGAATCTAACTTCCTGATGTTCACGTCGTACAGCCCATACTGTGCATGCAAAGTTACAGTACCGGCATTCAGACGCCGGATGTGACAAGCGATTGTGCCGCCCCAATATATCACTGGGGACGTGGGACGGCTCAATCGCTTACAAATGATCAGATCTAACTGTACGTACAACTCAAACGCTGCGTCTTCATGGCTCCACATGACTTCTACCCCATTGGCGTGTCGTGCGGTGATATCAGAACTGAGATGTTGGATGGTGTACTAATGGTGTAGAAGTGTGATATGCAGTCCACAGAGAGACGTTGTACCCATTGTGGAGCCACCAACGCCAGAAACGGTAGTCAAAAAGGATCTAAGCCCTGGGTTGTTGCCCAGAGGCCACATTGAATGAAAACACTTCGGATTTTTCCATCAAATAGTCACGCTTTCTACGGTGACACGACATATTGAAGCTTCAATTTAAGTGTTAAGGCTGTAGTCACGACCAAATCGACCAAATGCGAGCCCTCAAAGAACACACGAAGGTGGTTAAGTTTGTATCCCTCGGACGATACCAGGGAACACAAGAAATTGCAGCATTTCAAGGAGGAGATTGGCAAGATTGTCTGGAGTTCATGTCGTCCATAAAGACCCTGTACAAATTCCTCAAGCTGGACGCAAGCGAAGAAGCAGGACAAGGATTCTATGAAGCGATCACTCGATGGCGACGATCGATCAGAGTTCAGTGAAATGGTGGTGGCGGCACGTACCTATGGCGGAACAACATTTGACGGTGTGAATGCTGCGTTGGCTGAGTTGACACAAAAGTATTATGACAAAGACGCGATCACTCAATTGGGAGACGCATTGGGGAAGGTATACAAGACAAGAGGAATGAGTGTAGAGACCCATTTCAGTCGATTCAAACACAAGATGGAATTAGCGCAATGGCTCAAGGTGGTGACAGAGAAGACGCTGACGATGGAGGAATTGATTGACGCCTACCATAAATGCAGCCAGGGGTATGGCAGGAGAAGGTGCGCGACGAGCAAGGATATCAAGGAACTAAACAACCGATACAAACGGAGTGAGAAGAAAGAGGGAGATATGGTATAAGACCACATGCACGACTGATCCAACAAAAGGCGAAGACAATTCAGTACAAAGAAAAACCGAAAGACAAAAAACGATGGAATGAACAACCCAATAAACACGGCCCAGATCAATGGAAGTCAGCAAACGAAAATGGGTGCACGTACTGCAAGGAACACAAACGACCATCATTCCAAAACCACACGGATGAACAATGCTTTCAAAATCGCTAGCATATCGACCCCGAGCAAACAGGGACATTACTCGGCCACCGAATGCTGAGTCCAAGAGTCAAAGGAAACCGTTGGCTGAAGCAGCGGCAGTGAGGTTCAAGAAGGTACAGAGTCGATTGATCATGCCTACTCCTACTGGGATTAGGGGAATTCCAGTGCCATGGCAGCAGTGGAAGACACCGCGTGACACCACGATGCGCCTCGGACATTGATCAAGGTGAGATTGCAACATCCATTGAGTAAGAAGCCATACGTGGCTCTACTTGATACAGGTGCGACGATTTCAATGGTCGCGACAGAGGTTGTGTCTTGGATGGCTCCAAGGGCTCCACGTGATGTATATAAAACTGTGAATGGAGAAAAACAACGAACGATTGGCTCAACCCAATTGAACTTTCAACTACCGGATTTGTCTGTGACGAGATCGCGTAATCACGAATTTCGAATTGTGGAGAAGATGATGTACCCGATCATTCTTGGTAGTGATTTTATGCATAAGGCGAAGATTGACATTGCATTCTCAAAACAAGAAATCCAATGGGACGGAGCGGTGATACCGATGATTCGACCTGAACTACAAGAAAAACGACGATTCGCATTGGCAGTTATGGACGAAGACGCCAGAGTGATGCACATACTTGATGTACCAGGAAACAAAATGGATTTGAATGCATTGGAGCCGAAGGACCATCTTGATGACGAGCAGAAGTCGAAACTACGTGAGCTACTCATGGAGTTTACACTTGCGATGTCGGGAGGTATTGGTACCCTATAAATGAAGCCATATGTGCTACCTGTGAGACCGGGATCTGTACCCTCTCCCCAAAGACCATATCCGGTACCCCTGATTCACCGACAAGCTACACGGAATGAGAATCAACGACTCCTTATTGATCTCGGGGTTCTCGAAGCCGACCAAGATTCACCATGGGGTACACTCGCATTTATCATCCCAAAGAAAGATGGCTCTGTGAGATTCTTGCGTGATTTTCGAAAACTCAACGAGTGTTTGACTCGAAGCTACTATCCATTATCATGGATCCAAGATCTTATTCGTGAATTACCTCAACCAGGTTTCATTACAGCACTCGACCTTGTGATGGGATACTATAGTAGAGAATTGGCGATGGAAAGTCGACCGTACACGGCCATTATTTTATCATGGGGGAAGTATCGATATTGCAGATTGCCTATAGGCATCAGTACAGCTCCAGATGAAATTTATGTAGTTATGAGTTGATTACTTGGTGATTTGACCTACATGAGAGTGTATCTCGATGACTTTTTGATCCTGTCGAAGACGTTTGAAGAGCACATGGTGCATTTTCGTGAGGTTTTGAGACATTTACAAGAATATGGTGTGAAGATTGATATTTGTTACAAAAGCAAACTCTGTATGTGATGAGTAGAATATCTCGGTTATTGTATCAGTGATGAAGGAAAAAAAAGTATCCAACAAAAGATCGAGGCGATCAAGAAGATCCAACGATCACGAAACGTGCGTCAACTACGACGGTTCATTGGCATGATCAACTACTACAAAGACATGTGGCTCAATCAATCACAGACATTAGCCCCATTGACTGCATTGACGCCATCAAAGCGACCATTTCGTTGGACAGAACGAGAACAGCAAGCGTTTGAGAACACCAAGTGAATGATCACGGAGGAAGTGTTGTTGGCATATCCTAATTTGAACATGTGTTTTGAAGTATATACTGATGTATCAGAACGACAACTCGGCGGTGTGATTATGCAAGTAGGGAGACCATTGGCATTCTGGTCACGTAATTGTACTCCGTCGCAAGAAAAATACATGGCCAACAAGAAAGAATTACTCAGTATACTGGAGATGCTGCGGGAAATCAGATCTATTTTGTGGGACGACAGCTACGGGTGTTCACGGACCACAAGAGTTCCACGGAAACCAACTTTGCCAATCCGCAAATGTTGCGCTGGCGATTGGAAATTGAAGAATTTGGCGCCAAGTTAGTGTATGTACGACGCCAAGAATGCATTGTGGCAGATACTCTTTCTAGACTACCTCTGCAACCTGAGTCAGCACCAGCAGCGGTGGATGAAGAAGAATGGTTTTCTCTTGCTCCAAAAGATATTGCTAAGGCACAACAAGCTAGTTGGTCTTCAAGAAGACGGTGACATGGTGTTCCATCAAGTGAATGGAGTTAAAGTTTTGGTGAGCAAGGCAAATGGACGCACTAATGGACTGGTGCAGCGAATCATACGAACATATCACGAGTGGTTGGTACATCCTGGAGAAAAGATCATGATTGGTTCAATCAGCAATGTGTTCCAATGGAAGGGGATGACAGAACAACTCGAGCGGTTTGTACGCAGCTGCAAGATTTTTGCAAAGAGCAAGAAACAGCACCAAAAGTACGGCAAGATCCCGGTCAAGACCGTGGATGCGAGCCCTGGATTGAGATTGCTGTCGACACTGTGGGTCCAATTGGTGCAGGGAAGTGGCGTATTTTGACAATCATTGATGCGACCACAAGATTGACGGAATTGGCATTGATGGATGATGGTACAAGTTACGAGGCAACTCGTCGGGTTGATCAGATATGGCTCAATCGGTATCCACGCCCAGTTCGATGTATCTATGACCAAGGTCCAGAGTTTACATCACAGTTTCGGGAACTTCTTGATAGCTACGGCATCGAGCACGCAGAAACAACTGCGAAGAATCCACAAGCAAATGCAATTGTCGAGAGAGTCCACCGCACCATTAACGACAAGATGCGGACGGAGAAAATCACGACAAGAGGTGAACTTGAAAATTGTGTTTCAGCGATCGTATTTGCATTGCGTGCACAGTACCACACAATGCTGCGGTGTTCTCCCAGTGGAGCAGCGTATGGACGCGATATATTCTTTAACAAGCCACGGGAGGTGGACTGGGTAAGGCAACAGCAACGAAAAGAACAACAAGTCCGAAGGAGCAATGAGAATGAGAATGCTCGAAGACTTGAACAGGAATACAATCCAGATGACCAGGTCATGCTGGCAAAGAATGGCACTCGAGGGGCAAAATGGACCAACCATACGATGGCCCATACAAGGTTGTGAGTGTCCGCAGTGACGGTATTGTGGTGATCGACAAGATTCGTTATGTGGAAAAGGTCCACATGCGAAGACTGAAGCCATTTACCGCACCCAACATGGGGGAAGATGTTGTGCGGTGAGATCAGAATTGAGATGTTGGGTGGTGTACTAATGGTGTGGAAGTGTGATATGTAGTCCACAGAGGGAGAACGTTGTACCCATTGTGGAGCCACCGACGCCAGAAACGGTAGTCAAGAAGGATCTAGGCCCTGGGTTGTTGCCCAGAGACCACATTGAATGAAAACACTTTGGATTTTTCCATCAAATAGTCACGCTTTCTACGGAGACTCGACATAATGTTTATTAAACTATCTGCTTGGTACGTATCGTCGTCTTTGATGTTGATCATGATATAGAATTTCTGCGCGGACAGTTCGAGCTGTTCATGTAACGTTTCTATATCATGATTGCTCGGTTACGATTGCAAGTTTGGCCTCGATGACGTAGGTGACAGTAACGGCGATTGTGGCGATGGCAATGGTGAGGAACGTGGTAATGGGGACATAGTTACCTGGGGTGTCTGAGGCAGCATAGGCGATCGGGGTTGCGCGAACCGGGGAGTCGTAGGTGGTGACACAGCATCTAGCATTGCGCCAAGCTCAGGATCCCGCCAGTCCTCGAACCACGAGTCATTTTGATCGACCAATCCAACTTCAACCAAGGCATTAGCATCTGGTGGTTTAACGTCAGGCAAAAATAAATCTAATAGCCATGAACATTCACTACACCGACACTAGCGACTGCGTTGAACGCCGATGAAGAAAATAAGTCATCAAGCAAGCTACCAAGTAGTTGTACGATACCCACTAGAGGTCCATCGACAAACGTTTTGGTGAACTTCGCATCAAATCGAGTCTCTATCATACACAATGCCTTGGGTGTATGTACATACGAGTGCGACGTACACGTTGTCGGCTCGCAAAGATTGCGCGTGCGAAAGGTGATGGCTTGTGCTTCTTCGACGGCATTTGAACAAAGTTGAAATGGGACGGGTTTGGATCTGCAGAAGGAAAGGACGTATCCGGATGTGTCTATTCGGGAGTTCGGATACTCGATGGAATGTTTCCGCAACCTCTCGAGTGTTACCCGTAGAACCCATCACTTGGAATTTTGCTATCTCAGGAAAGTTGTGAACGTGCCTGGAGTTGAAGGTGGAGAACGGTGTCTGATTTGACGTGTACTAGCGTCAATTTCCACAGCTATATGGCGTATGTGCTGGGCTTGACGTTTCCCACCGTCTTCGCAGACTTTAGGTTTAGTCGAGTATTCGCTCTTCGACTGACTTTGTGATTCTCAGAATTCTTTGAAGCGAGAGTTAGACATTGGAACCCACCGCAGTGACCGCCTCACACAGTGTATTGGGTGAACAGTTACACTTCGACACGAGAGTACTTGGAAAGGTCCTCGGTCAACCAGTATTTACCCACCCTTAGCTACGCGCCTTAGCTACGCCGCCAGGTGGATGACACTGATCAGATCAATAGAACTTCCAGTGAAAAGCACCACGTTCACAAATGGCACCCTTCCAATCGCAATGACACTGATCAAATCCAGTCTCAGTGCTGTATTGACAAACTGACAGTATTGGTAGGGGATATCCTTGCTTCCGGGTTGGGGAGTCTGTATTCTTTCTGTCTTTATCTCCCAAGGGTCGTTCCCAAGGGTCGCCTAAGGGGGCTCCCCCTCTAATGTCACTAACGACCTTTCAATAGTGACACTAACTGGCCACTACTGACAACATGTCACTAACTAGAGGAGGTTCCTATCCTAGGGGTTTCGTAGTACTGTTGTTGTCCTGAATGCAATCTTCTCCTCATCTTGGAACTTCATTGTGGACCGCTCCACATCTTGACCCACAATCACTCTTGGCGCGATGACACTGATCATATCGGACTCACTTTTGCGCCCGACTTCACCACAGATTGCTAAGACACCGAGCACTGCCTGCTCAAAATGGTGCCATTACTGCTTGGGGTTATGGATTCCATAGTGTTTTTCAAATACAACTTGCACCTGTTCTCTACCTTGTTCCCGTGGTTGTCTTTGATAATATTAGTGTGCTATTTTGGTGCCATAGAGCCGTTTCATGTCTATTTGAGGCGTTAGGTACCATGGGAGTTAAGTACCACACACCCAACACTGCACAAATTCCAACATCAGCAGCCATGTCCAGCGACGAAGATAGGGACTCTCCACCACTAGTGATGCGAGAGAGTATCCGCGCCGCCGTAACCCAGCTCATCCAGGATGACGATTGTCGATCTTGTCTTCAAGGCGGTGCTGCGGGATTGGAGTCTTCATTGACAACATCGCGGCCTTGACACTCACAGAGAAAAAACCTTGTATTCTTACCTCTCTTGCCATTCTCTACGTGAGTGAAGACGCCCAACCCCGACGTCAGCGCTCCAGAGGAGAGCGACACCGGTTCCATTATTACGTCCCGTTTGTAGGACGTGTGTGTAGGATGTCGTTTCTCAAAGTCTTCTGTATCTCAGCTATCACTTTGGCTCGTTACAAAAGAAAAATACGCCAAGTGTGGTTTGTCGATCAATAGACGGCATTAACGACACGCAAACATGCTTACATATGCATATATAGAGATAATGCAGAACTTATCAACAAGAACCAGGCTTACCAAGCATCATTGTTTGAGTTGGTTCATGCGTAGTTTGACTCGGTCGAAGCACAAAGCGCTTGATGCAAGTCGGGTCCTTCCTTGTCGTGTTCGAACTTGACCGCGACCTTCAACGAGTCTCTCCCAGTCCCATTGCACATTGCTTTCCGCGGTTGCTCGGTATGATGCTGACTAGCTATCAAAGACTGATCCCCTTCGTACGGAAAGGGTTACCGATCCTGTGGCTGCTCATTGTGGTCGAAGAATCGGTGATCATGTCGCTGTTCATGCTGTCGACTCTGACGTCCATAAGGATCCGTGGACCTGCGGTGCTGTGTCGGATCAGTGTAGTCATACGTCCAGTGATTGTGCTGCGGATCGTGTGAAGGATTGTGTTGTCGTTCATGAGGCTTATAATAGTCATAGAACTTGTGGCGATGCTGCTGCTGACTGCGGTGGGGTGACCGTTGATACTGGTGATCGTGATCGGAGGACTCGTGATCCTGCGTCTGCTGTTGAAGGTGCTGGTGATCAAAGGATGGGTGAATCTGCGGTTGACCGTAGTCGTAGAACTGTTGATCCTGATGGTGACCAAAGGATCCGTGCCCCTGCGATTGCTGCGCCAATGCTGTTCTGTACACTGTGATACATCACCTGGATGCTGTGTGGGCCTTTGATCATGTGGTTGCTGCCGATTATGATGATCTGGAATTGAAGGCAGATGATTTGAGTGCTGCGGTATCGACGGTTTGTTTGCTCGAGGCTTTTTGTGAGAGGGTTGTTCATCACCTTGTATTTGTGGACGTGATCTATTGAAATCTTCTGAGGCTTATCGATGGCTGAGAGATCATGTCGATTCTGTGCAATCAAAAGATGGGCACAGACGTTGAACATTGCAAAGTATTTGCATTCACAAGTGCCTCTGTGATTATCGACGATCCATCCAGTCGGTGGCATTCCATTGTTGTGTGCTCTCCATAGCGACCAAGACATAGCATTATTGTACACCTTCTTCGCATCCTTTTATCCCCTTGTTCTTGGATTTCTTTGCCTTCTTCGGCACTTCAACGCCCTTGTCAAATGCGTCAGTGAATGCAATAGGGTCAAAGTTTTCTTCTTCTTGTCACTTCCGCTCGTACTTGACGAAAACACGCGTTTCACCCACAACCTCGTGTATAGAAGTACGCAAAGGCAAGATCATCCTCTCGGCCGCCTTGTTGACATCCGACGTAGCGTTTGGTACGTAGTCGTAGGCGACTGGGCCTCACGGTGTCTGAGCCTCTACGATGTCGCAAACTTTCTGAAACAGCCGTGTCATGTGGAGTCGCTGGCGCTGAATAAATTTCTTCAGTGATGTGTTAAATACTTCACATGGATTGTTTGTTGTCGCATAGCCAGAAGGCGTATGGAAGATCTGACACCTCCAAAATGGCTCCGAGAGCCATTGCTTTGCGAAATATTCAGCAAACGATACCAGAGCCGGTATCTGATTCCATCGTCGTAGCGTGTCGTCTCGAACGCGTATGAATTCCTTCAAAGATAGAGTGAAATGCATATCCAGAATGTCGGTCATAATCATTGCTCGACGACTTGGTTCGTGGTGAGTTGTCTTCTTTCTCACGTTGTAGAGTACGTGAAAGAAACACATCAAAGGCGTCGTGTTTGCAAATTCTGGTTCGTCCTTGAGACCCAGTCTTTTTATTATATAAGTACTTGAATATTGGGCCTTATCCGCATCACCCATCGAAGCAGACGCGCGAAGTCAAACACCCGAATCTCCCACACCAAATTTGCAAGCGCACGAAAACACAGATGATAATCCCGCTGCGTTCTCTGACTCACGACAAACAAGGCTGCAACTTGGTACCGGTGGGCACTGTCAGTAAAACCGCACGTAATCACTGGGTACGTGTAATCGCTCAGTTTAAATGTGACATCTGCGTGCAAAGTGGAAAAGGAATCACCATTGGAGAGTCGCAATATGGGAAGTAATACCAAGCACGAACGGGCCTGGGTCAGTGCCACTGGCAACAAATGGGAATCCATTTCTATCACGTCTCGGAGCAAACACAATCGCCTTCTCTGGGCTTTGTTCTGGCCTTGGCACGTACGCCCGCTCGGCAACAAAGCACGAATACCAGCGACGGTGTTGCGAAGACTGTCTTCGTCGCGAATGTGTTTATCTGCATTCACGATTTGATCTTTTGATGGCCATTCCCGAGCAGGTTTACGTAGATTCGAATGACCATTCTCGAGACGGCGTTCCATGACGCTTGGTGGAATCATTGCATCGTCCTCAGAAGCCAACCAGCGTTTGATGGGATCAGTGATGCGAGGGGAATACTTGGTTGCACATGGACGTGCGCCACGTCCGTGCCCCAATTCGTTTACGAAGGCTTTCCAAGAGCCAACCACGCTGCATTCTGCAGCCTTCCACTGAACTGGGCATTGTTTCTTGTCGCGATACTGGTGCAGACTACACGTCTCACGATCGAGACATGGTCTCCGCTGCATACCTTACAAACGTTCTCTACATAAATGTGTAGGTGACCTGTTTGCATGTGATTCCACTCTAAAACTCTGTGATTACGACCACCACTCTCCGGACAATTGTATTTGAGACCATAACTAACATAACCAGGCTTAACCACCATCGATTGAAATCGAGATAATCGGCTTCAAACATTCGTCTTCTACAAAGTACGAAATGCCTGCTTTGTGGGAACAAGATGTTTCCCGTATTGTTTAAAACATGAATACAACAGTATGTTTTATACAATCGCCTCTTGTCAGGGTCACTTTCCACGTGTTTAAGACAGGAAAGCAACAACATGAATGAATTTTTCTTCACTGTTTTTTTGCTTTTTGCCTGCTTTTGAACAAAACACGTAACGAAAACACCATAAATGGATTTAGCTCAAAGAGACGATTATAACAATACCAATTTTGACAGAAATTCGTCTCTGGGACGAGGTGTCTTACAGGAATTGGTGTTGTGACCGACCAAAATCGATTTCGGAGACGCTGAAAACACGCAGGAAAGCTGAAATCGAGCTCTTTCCAATGGTACCATTAACTCCCAGATTTCAGTTTTGGAGTTAAGTCTGGTTATGTTAGTTATGGTTTTGGTGAAAACAAAATTTGTTTTCACCAAAACTGGCTTGCTGAAAACACACCGGCGATTATGGCCATATAATACCAACCACGTTTTGATATGTTCTCTCCACTGGCTTCACTGTACCGTGAACATGGTACAGTCTCAGACTGGGCATGTGACATGCTGTTTATCATTTCCCTCTCATACCAAATGTCACAGTGTGCCGTGTGGTGACTGTTTATTCATTTATAGAGGTTGCTTAAGCATCGGGCACCCGCGTCACTCCCACGGCCGCTGGGAATAGCGTACATACGACGACTTCCTCAGGTCCTCCGCTCCAGTTGGCGTCCCCTCCGCGTCCCCTCCTCTTTCGCGTCCCTCGCTATTTCCAGTATCATTCTCCCCCCGTCCTCTGTCTCTCTCTTCTGTGAGTACCAACGTCTGACTCCTCCAAGAGAAGCCAACCGATTAACCAGTTCAAGAAGCGACGCGTCGAGACCATGCGTAAGAATGGATGGCAGGCACCGTTCCATTATCTACAGGTCATTACCTGGATCTTCTTTCCCATGATCATGGCGATGTTCTTCGCGTTTACAACACCACTCCTCGAAGTTACGGCGGCGTACATTGGCTCAATCGTCTATGGTGTCGTCTGTATTATTTTGATTTACGCCGTGATTCGATGCACGGGCACCGATCCTTCAGACGATAGTATCCTTCGACGTGGGGTAAGTTGAACTGGCGAAAGTTTATCACAGCAAACACTAATCGCCATTGCATCAAGCAGCAAGAACCCCAAGAACACACTCAAGTCACGGATGATCAACTCTACTGCAATGTTTGTGTTCAATATGTGTACGTTATAGCATCTATTGCTGGGACTGGGCGCGTCTGACGTAGTTGCTGGACATATAGGCACAAGGAAAGTCGTCATTGTCGACTCTGTGACAAGTGCGTCTCGGTCTTTGATCATCACTGCAAGTGGCTGAACAATTGCGTCGGTAAGAAGAACTACAGGTGTGTACCAGTCAACTATGGACATGACAAAATTGTGACTGATCCTCGTGCTTGTTGTACTGCAGATTCTTCCTTACTTCCGTGGTTGGCGCAACGGTCATGCTCATTATCCAAGTTGCCTTCGGTGTGTTTGTTCTGGCAAATTCGTACTCTGATGAAGGGGTTGTGAAGCGAAGATGTGAGTGTCGTGTTCATATTATCTGCTGTGATCTCAACATTGAAGTTTTGTGTTTTATTGTACCACAGCCGCGAGCGCCTACGGTTGCTCCAGTGGACGAGACGAAACGACAGGTTATTGTATCGATGGCAAATATCGCGTGACAGTGGTCGCCATTCGCGCGATCCATGTAGTTCTT
The DNA here is from genome assembly GCA_023336255.1 of Pythium graminicola. Classification (NCBI taxonomy): domain Eukaryota; phylum Oomycota; class Peronosporomycetes; order Pythiales; family Pythiaceae; genus Pythium; species Pythium graminicola. The sequence continues at coordinate 16,904 of JAADWU010000020.1, forward strand.
CTCGCAATGTTGATCCCATGGTGCTTCTTGATCGCGCAATTGGCATTATTTCATTTTCAACTCTGTGCGTTTGTGCAACTGGGCGATCATGATGGCATAATCGACGTCTGACCTTGATAATGGGTGCACACTATAGGCATTGAGAATATCACGACGTATGACTACATCGTACGGAAACGCAAGCGCAAGCTCCAACAAGAACGCGAAAATGCTGTACGTGTGTACCCACTGTGATTACGAAAACGCGAGTTGCTTATCGACCAGTGCTGCTGGCGGTGAGCTTCTCGTGATTTTCATTCGTTCGACGATGAGACTGACCACCCGTGTTTTTTTCTGTTTGTATTCGGTTGATCCGAATGCGCTTGTGTTTTGCCTGGCGTGTTCAGGTACGGGCACCGTGGTGGAAACTGCTGTACGCTCGCCTGTGTTGTCAACGCGACACTCCTGTAGTTGGTGTCAATAAAACGGGCAACAACAGAAGCGAGCATATATCACGTGAGTCGTTCAATAGCGAAACCGAAGAACAAGCCGCCATCGAGGCTGAAGTTGACGAAGATTTGGAAGTCCTAAGCGCTCGAAGTGGTGACGTTGGTGACCGACGGGGAAGCCTACAAATCGGCAAGCCTGCCGCCCAGGGACCAAAGCGCGGCTTCGGACTGCACGTGAACTTTAACCCAGATGGCAGCCTCGAGAGTGCAACAGCTTCGAATGAGTCGTCATCTTTCGTCCACACGCCAAGTCGTGAAACCAACTACATGGCAGCACCCATGACACCGCGGTCTCCTCGCTCCGATCCAAGTAGCGCCTATCTCTCCGAAATATCCGACATTGAGAACCAGTCATCATTTGTCATGTACGGCCGAACAACCGACAAAGCGGAAAGTCACGTCGTGTAAGATGGTCTTGTACATATTTAATGCATACCAACGTCGTAGAGAAAACCAAGTCGTAAGATGGAGGTAGGAACCACCAAGGCTTCACGTTTAAAAGAGGGATCATTTTTGTATTGGAGATTATGTAATGCGTTTTTAGAGCCGATGAAAGCTACACGAGGTCATATTCATGCTCTGCCCCAAATGAGTCAATGTGCAAGGTCACCCTCATGCAAACACCTAGAGCGCCGTGATACTAAGCGCCCCGGTCGACTCCGGCTTGATCTCGACCTTGAGGAGATCCACAATGCCAGTCACTTGAGGTTTGAACACCGTTTTGTGCACGTTCGCACTAACACCACCACTGGGCTCGGCCTGCAACGCGTACAACGCAGCAACAGCGGTCCACGTACCCATATCGTACTCTTGCTCATCAAAGGTGACCTCTTCGTGCGGCGCAATTTCGTGCGTGACAACGATCTTGGCGTTGCCTTCGGCCTCTTGCTCATCTGAGCCAAACGTGGCCGTGACCTTGATTGCATGAGCGGTCGTGTTCTTCACGGAAACGTTCTTGACGTAGCTTGGCGGGATCATGGTGACTTGGGTGACGTGGATCTGGTTGAAGAATGCCGAGCAGATCTTGGTCAGGTATGGATTGACTAAACCTCTATAAAATGATGATACTGTCATAAAAACAATATTTTGATCGTTCGGATACATCATAACTATGTGATGATAGGCTATGATATAGATAATAACCTTGTAGGTTAGATAATTGCATGAAATGCTTGTCACAGAAGTTTGACCATAGCGTGGACCACACGAAAGAACGAATTATTCCCGCGATATAGCGACATAGTATGAATTGTGACATTGATGGAATTGATGGAACGCTACACGCTCTCCATGATAATGGGAGGTGGATTCGAGCTACCTCCACGGATTAAACGCATCGAGTATTGAAGATGACGTAGACGATCGATCAATCCCCTCATCACAAGGTTGCGTTCATAGACCTCCTGTAACGATAGATGCATTGTGAGCATTTCTCTTTTCCTCCATTCAAACAGACAACGTACACGACGCAAGTGATCCCTTCGTGCTGTGAGCTTTTCGACCGCCTCCTGAATAAACAAGCACCTCCTGTAAATACTTTCGAAGAAACGAGATGGAGCATAATTACGAATACCGTACCTTTTCATCAGCAACATACTTGGCAGCGATCTCGGGGTTTTGTCGACGAGCTTCAAGCTGTTTCAAGAATTCCAACAATTCGTTGCTGACTTTGACGTATTGACTCTTGAGCGTTGCAATTCGTGTGAATGAATCCTGAATTTCTTCTGGGGAGAATGGAATTACTGGTGTATGCATACCAGCACCACCATGGTGACCATGCGAAGTCGTTGAATGCATGGATCCATTCATCTCACCTGCCGACAAATTATCGTCCGATGGCGAGTCGGGCGGACCAGGCGAGCGAGGTGGTGATTGGGGACCGGTTGAATTGATTGTATCGAGGGAAAACATTCGTGAACTTGGCTGAAGTGGTGGCTTGAGGTTCATCTGTTTGGCCTCTTCAAACACATGATACCCAATCGCAAGAAGTTCATGAAGCAATTGCGCACCACCACGACCGGTGAGTTGTGGTTGTGGCGTCGCGCTTGTGGATGGAGTCTCGGTCTCTTCGGTCATTTTCGTGAATGGTGCCATGGGCATTTGGGTGACCGTGAATGAGGTGGACCACATCTTTTTATGAAATGAAGTGTATCACATTATACTTGAATCAAAAATGCAACATGTGCGCAACATAACAAGTCCGTTTCAGAAATGTTGTACCCATCTTCGGTTGTTCGAGAGGTCTATGCGAATGAACACGGCCTTTCAAGGGTCTCACGTGAACAACGCACGTAAATTGAGAGTAACATGGATGCCTCAAAGGCCCATGATCCATCGAGCGAGGGGAATGATCGCGAAGCCCGCGTGCAAGCGCGAAGACAGCGAATTGAGACACGAAATGCCTCGAAAGACGATGAATCGCGCAAGAAGAAACAACAAGTCGCCGAGTCCAAGCGCATGAGCCGTGGGCAACAGCAGATTGCTGATAGCCTAAACCAACTGGACCGTCGCAAGCTATCGGGGATTCAACATGTCACAAGTATCCGTGTCCAGGCTGATGATGCTGAGAACAAGCGTCGAATCGATGAAGAAGAGCGACGCCACAAGCGAGTCGAGAAGCTGCAACAAGAAGCGATCGAGAGTGGGGCGAAAAATGCCGCAGTGGAAATGCGTTGGTCAGATTTGTTTGAGTACAGCATGCCACAAGAGCTCCACCGTGAATTGGAGGCACAGAACCGAGCGTGCAATGAGATCTTAGCGTCGAAAGACAGTGTAATCAAAGAATTTCAAACGCAACTGAAGGCCAAAGATGAAGAGTATGTCACTGCACTTAAAGTGCAGGCAGAAGACGTTGAGAAATTGGTCGAGCGAATGAGTCAGCAGTATCGCGAGATGCAGGAAGAATACGAGATGGAGTTGGACCAAATGGAGGATGCATTTCTCAAAGAACGTGACGAATTGATTGCCAACAACAAGCTTGAGATCGATTCGCTGTTCGAAAAACGACGTGAAATGGAAATGGTTTACATGGAAGCCAAGCAGGCACGTGATGAGCAATATCAGAAAGAAATTGAAGATCTACGAGTAAAGGATGCCGAGGATTATAACGAGCTGAAGATCAAGCTCGAAACCAACATCCAGACGCTGGAGCAGCAACTGGAAGAGATGCGAGCAACGTATCAATTGAACACAGAAAAGCTCGAATACAATTATCGCGTTCTCACCGAACGGGACATGGAGAATTCCGCCACCTTGAGCCAGCAGAAACGTAAACTTGCCCGACTCAAAGACACACTCAGTACATTGATTACCAAATATAATCAAACCGACACAAGAGACCGCAATCAAAACGAAGAGCTTACAGAAGAATATCGTCGAATCACCAAGCAATACAAGGATCTTCAAAAGAAATATGCTCATTTTGAGACGAGCGATATGCAAACGTTTGAGGAAGTTTGGGCGATGCACGAAGACGAAGTGGTTCAAAAAGTCGAAAAGTTGTTGCAAGCCGACAAAATCATCCACGAGCAGCAACTTGGGCTGACATGGCGCGGACCTGCACGTTCTATTAGACAGTGGAGACAAATCGGCGAAAGCAAGAGGAAAACCGAAGCATCTCTCGGCTTGCGCAGTGAGGAGTACAGTGGACCAGAGGCCGGGAATGGTGCAGGTTCGAATGCTAATGCAGTGAACGATGCGTTCAGTGATATCGAGCCACCACCTGAAGAGACCAAGATCTCAGGTGCAAAGCTGAAACACATGCTTAAGATGCTCGCGTCCGAAGCAGGTTTCCTGGTCAATGCTAGTGTGAATCAGGCATTGGACGAACTTCCGGATGATGAAGCTGAGCTGGTCAAAGCCGACATGATCATGCGGGCATTGGGTGTTGATAACGAGTCCGACATGGAACGGCTCATGGGGTTCTTTTACGAAGATCCACGTGCCGAAGTGCTTCCAGAATACGGAAACTCAAACGCAGGAGGAGTACCAACCGGACAACCACCAGCCCCCACCCCGAAATGGGGACTTCTGGTCGGCCCCGAGGACGTTATTCGTGTCTGCACACAGTTTGTTCAGGTGAGTCTATTCCACATTCTTTGATGACCGAGTAAATACGCTCACTGGGTTTACATGACAGGAACTGAATGAACAAAAACGAATGGCACCCATGGCACGTATTTTACGACATGCATCGTTGCACACTGATGGATCCGACACCAAGTCGTCAAAGGCGTCAACTTCGAGCAGTGCAGCAGCTGCTCGCAAGGCAAAGGCGAAACGAGCAGACAAAGAATACTGGGAGGCAGTCGTTTGTGTGCTACCTCCTCGATCCGTGCGTGTGATGACGGCACTTGAGAAAGGACTCACATCATACCATCAGGCACTACTCAAACGCAAAGAGCTTATTGATGACGTCACTGCATTGAAGAACCAGAATGCAGAACTCAAGAGTTTGCTCAAGAAGTACCTCGGTGCTCCAATCAACGAAGACTTGCTTGTTCCACCCACACAAATGCAATTGTATCAGTAGAAGGATGGTATTCACATATTCTTGCTCTTATGGTCGGTCGATAATCATGAACTGGATATCAAACATCTTGAGCAGAGGAATACAGATTATTCCCATCCATTAATATAATAATACTTATTTTCTTGTTGTGTACGGTCGTGAAACGACGCCAGTGGCCGTTACTACTACGGTCTTGGCATGTGGCTATGTGGCTGTTTAGAATCGTTGAGATTCCAGTTCACGAGGTGCTGCGAAGACATAATGGCGTCGATGATTGAGCAACCCGAGATCGTCGACACGTTCAAGCTTGATGGTGAAGGCGAAGAGGTCTTTTGCAACGATGTGGGCGACCACAACTCGGACGAATGCCTTTTCGATGAGATGGTTGGCGTGCTTCAAGACATTCTCATTGACCCAACGTTTGTGGATCTCCAAACTGATTTCTGCGTGAAAAACTGCGGTACGGAAAGGCGACACTATCCATGGATGTGAAAGAGACTGATAGGATTTTACCCACAGAGGAGTTTGAGAATGTGACTGAAAACAAACTCACCTATACCCAGATCTTTGATGAATACGTGACGTTGATCGGTACGAGCATCTCCAAATTGTCACTTGGAGTGAATACTGAATACTCAATGACCTATGGTGGCCCACAGAAACGTACTTGGAGCAGCGACTGACCGAACGCATCGAGGTAAACCGGATTTGGAGATTGTATCAGCATCAAAATGAATACTGACCTATGGTTTCTAGAATTTCTCGATGACAGAGCTCATGCGACAAATGCAAGAACATGAAGACGAGATCCCACTGGATGTTGTGGACGTGTTGCTGAGTTGTTCTGATTTTGAAGAGTTCAAGAGCCTGATGCTGTCGTTCAAACAGAATGAAGCGCCGAGCTTTGAGATAACTTGCGACTCGCTGTTGACCACACAAAATGCGTAGACCTGGTCTTCGAGTGCACTGCCAAAGTTCAACATGAACACACAAACTTTATGGATATTAGGAGCATATAATAGGCAAAAGACTGGGTTTCTATCGTCGTCTTTCTCACATGATTGTGCATTTGCTGCCACATGTACACTTTGACATGGCTTCTGTATCAAGTGGTTCATCCGAACTCTCGCGTTTCTTCTTCTTTCCACCTTTCGATGCTTTCTTCGATGCACGTCCTGCTCGAGAAAATCGATTTGCTGGTGTCTCTGTCTCTCCCTCTGCTGGAGAGTTTGTATCGGCAGTCGTGGGGGCAAGGGAATCACCCACATACGTGCCATTGTTATCCGTCAACTCGGTCGAACTGAGCCGTACAACCTCAATCTCTTCTGGACACACAACCACCACGGGTTCCGTGGCTTTGATCTCTTCAAGCGCCATGGAGTTCTCGATGTGCTTGAGCATTTCTTCCATAATCTCCAACAATACGACGCATTCATCAAGTTCAGCCGCAGCAAACGCAAAGATCTCTTCATCAGTCGCGGTGTCAGCAAGTTCGAGCTGCGTTGGCATGTCGTTCTCCCCTCGATTGAGACCTGTCTGGAACTGGATCTCACTGTCGATTTCATGTAATAATACTACGTCAGGCAGCTGGGTTTTCACTTCGGTCTCATGGAGTACTTCAACTGGACCGTCTGCAACTTCATCAATTAGGATTTGGTCGTCTTCCATTGGATCTTTTCCAACGTCATTCATATCTTTTACTCGGCCCATCTCATCCTCAGATGGAGAGTTGTTGTTCTCAGAGGGAGTCAACTCAGGAGCATGGCTGCTGGATGCGTCCGCCTCGTCGACAGCACACTCTTCTTCGTCCACAGCACACGTTTCTTCGTCCACTGCAGGTTGTTCTTCCTTTGTTTCCAGTTCATGAGAGTCGGAGTCATGGCTTGTAGTCGATGGAGTCGAGGGATCATCCGTCACTTCGTCAGCATGTGGCTTGGATGGGGATGGTGCCGCGGACGGGGCTGTACTTGGTGGAGCACTCGTTAGCAGTGCGTTCACATCTACACCAGCCAATTCAATCTTTGAAAGAGCCATTTCCAACTACAAAGACTGAGAGTGAGTTATACAGACAAGCATGAGTCGGGAGTTCTTTTCGCATACCTCTTGGTTGGAAAACGTAAGCGATTCGTGGGCAATTGGTTTGAATAAATACTTGGACTTTTCACGTGAAAATGCCATAAAATGCTGAATACTGAATAAGACTTGAACCATGTTGGTACCTTCATAGAGATCATCGGTGCAGAAGAGGAAGGTGTCGTTCATGCCCATACTGTTGTATCAACACGCAAATGAGGATGGGTCATCGTCAACTGGTTCAACACGTTACGTACGACTTGCAGTGTTTGAGGAAGATTGAAATGTTCTCACGCTCCTTCCATGGTGCCATTGTCAGACTGTATCGTCGACTAATAGGCGACATACACTGTGTTGTAGGCTCGGGATACAATTTGGCGAGGAGTTCACGTAGGACAATGCCTGATTTGAGTGCCTCAAAGAGATCACGGGGTAATTGTCGCTCCAAGACACTCTCGATCCATAGAATCGCTTCCTGTAGATCCAACCACGATCAGTATACCACTTGTAAATGATGTAATGATCACAATAGCATCCGTACTCGTTGTCGCTGGAGGTATTCCAAGGCCAGTGCCTTGTTATTGGCCCATTTAGCCGACAGTGAGAGGTCCCGTTGGTGTTTTCCTCCCATCGGCGACCCCAATCCTCCCGTCTCAAGGTTTCCATCCACTCCATCTTCCGGCGAGAACACCAAATTGAGTTCCATGATCTTGGTCTCCCTTGAGCCCTTCTCTCGTTGAGCTTATCCGATGAATGACGACAAGAGAGACTCAGCCCACAGCGAAAACCCCCGTGGCGACATGTGATCCGTCGCAGTCCGTCCCATGGGATGGCGTCAGTATATCACGTTCCTGACTCTTTCTTTTGTCCACGTCTGCGCGTGTCGACGCTGTGCTACGTAAACCACCGATGTATTTTTGGCAAGCGATGGTCTCATCTCATTCCTGAAGAATGGGTACGCAAAAATGTAGCCATATTATCTCAAGAATCGCACTTAGATGAGTATATACAGTAACTCTATTCGAATATGGAAATATCACAATCGTATAACAAAGGATATTAGGAAGTATATTGTTTATCACAGGATGAAAGGTAACCTTTTCGGAATGATGTTCACAAACTGGACCCCAACAAAGTTGCTGAAGGGATCATGGAGAACAAACGACAGTCTCCAGGCGGTAGCGGCCATACTACGACGCCAATCGAACCCCCAATATCTTCAACGGATAGCAGTATCAATGGCGAGTCACCTCGTCTTTTTATTGTTTGTGGACGTGACCGAAAAGTCGAAGAAGTACGCGATCTCTTTGCACAATGTGGGGCCATTCGTCAATTGCACCTTGCGACCGATCGCAGCAACAAATCGCGGGTACTTTGGGCTTGTTTGTGCCAATGAATGGATCTTGATACTTGACTGGCGTTGCGTCTTGCAGGGTTTTGCGTTCCTGCAGTATGAAGACCCCACAAGCGCGGCCGTGGCGATCAAGCAGTTTGACAAGACGACACTCGGCGATGGCCATGTTCTTAAAGTGCGTTTTCTGTCTACGAGTTGAAAATGCAAAGCAACTTAGTTGTTACATGGTAGGTGACTGTCGCGCGTGAAAAATCGAGAACACCAGCGTCCGCTACAGTCAAGGTAGCAACCCAGCCTGGCAAGCTAAAGCGCAATCAGCATTCACAGGACGATAGTGACGGCAAAGGTGATGACGGCAGTGCCACTGATGGTGGTGCGTCCTCCGGCAAGCGCCAGCGCTCGTCACCTCCCAGTTCGATATCATCTGCATCCAGTCTCCAAAAGATTTGGAAGCGAGCGACACCGTTTGCAAATTATGTGATTGCCAGACGATCGCCAGAAGACGAAATTGCCGACGTGCTTGGAGGAATCATTGCTCAAATTGAGAACAAAATGCATGGTGAAGACGTTGAGGCTATGGAAAAGACGGGAAAACCTGCCTATGTCGTTCCGGCAGCAGCCAAGAGAAAAGCACTGATGACGTTAGTTCGAACGGCAGTAGACGCAGAAGAACAGTCGGGATCTGGAGAGTCGATACCATCCCGTCCTGGATGTGAGAATGTGCAGCCGTGCAAGCTAAAGTCACAACGCACTACGGTCGCGCAGGTAACTCCGAAAAGACCTGTGCCTCAAGCAGAGAGTTTGCGTTCCCGTCGGCGTGTCCCAATCGACGAGAGCGATTCGAGTGTAGAGGACGCATCCGATGCAAGCGTGGGACGCCGCAAGCGGAGCAACACGGAGCCAGATGAAGTCGAAAGCAATCTACCTGGCTCGGCCAACTCTCGACGTCGGTTGTCGGATCTCCGTGAACTGAGTTTGTCCCCAACAGGAGTTTCGTCGCCGATGACATCGAAGAAGAGATGCAGTCGACGTTCATCTGCATCCTCGTCATCTTCGCTCCCTGGATACCAGCCAACTCCGTTTCGTCCACTTGCTCCAGTCTTTGTGCCAGCAATAGCGCCGTCACTAACACCTCCACTAATAAGACGACGACGCATGGGTCCTCGTGCGACACTTTTCTTTACATCGACTGTAAAAGTGAGTGACGTGAACTGCTTGGATTGCAATCAAAATACGAGTACTAACCACGTGGTTGGTATGATTTAGTTTACGCTACAGGAGCTAGAAGCAATGTTTTCGGTCTACGAGCAGTTCGAGTATGTGCAGATGACTAAAAGTTTTGGTCGCTTGAAGACCATGGCCTACGTAAAGTACGCATCTCTCGAAGCAGCAAGTTCAGTATTGACGTCGTTTCTCGATGATAACGAAGGTGAAGATCATGGGATGATGAAGGTACGCAAAACGTGATGTATTTTTCACATGCCAAGCATATCATAACGAGAATGGAACAAGCTTACGTACGCAGACAATGACGAACCGACTCAGCGATTTCCTTTCCAACCACCAAGCAATCGCCGTGTCATGACCAACACTGCGGGGGAGTCTACGTCGAGCGAAGTGCACACGCGACTGGTTGATGTGGAAGTCCCACTAGTTACCCCCACCGAAAATTGCTGGCTTATGATCTTGTACGATCGCGGGCTCACGAATGAAGCGATTTCATCCTGTGCGACATCCTGCGAAGGCATGGAATTTATTGATATCAAGATGTTTCGCAGCACTGGGGAGTCGCAAGGTGTCGCGTTTGTCAAGTTTGAGACCGAGGAGCTTGCACAAGCCGCTTCCCAACAGCTTCACAACAGCGAGTTCCCGACTGGATCACGCAAATTTTTACAGGCCATTGTAATCGCAGACCCCGCACTTTTTAGTACCGCTCATGGCGCAAGTTCGTCAAGTTCGACGGCTCAATCCAGTGGCCAAGTGCCATTGGCATCTAGTCATCATCCAGGAGAAGATGGTGATTTGGGTTTTGTTGAAGCGCGGTTTGCACATCTTATGAGTGGCACAAATGACCAGTCGAATGGATCAATAAGTTCAATGGCCAATGCCATTTCCGCAGACGAAGAGATCTACCCCACACCCCTGGCGGACGTTGGATCAACTACATTTGTTCAGCACGCTCGGCCACCGCTCTCACACCTCACACCTGCACCATACGGCTACTTTCAGTTTGGTCAACCGTTCCCCTACAACGCTACCAGCCATCCTCATCAGCCTCACGCATACCACCAGCAACCTCCCTTCTATCCACAAGGTTTCAGTGAGCCACAACTATGGTGTTATGATGGCATGTACTCTATGTGGTCCGGCGAAACGGACTCACTCATACCATCCGATTACACCACGTATTCGGGGGAATCTGCGACACCAAGGGGATCATTTGGTCCCACTCGATCCCCTCAACCTGATGTGACGTCTGTGTTCGTATCGAGTTCACGACCACTGGATCTGTCGAGTCTCATGAAGGCGATTCAAGAATGTCCAGGTGTCGTGGGATTTAGCAAAGAAGAACGAGACGGTTTTGCGTACGTTGTAAATTTCGGTGAACCTCGCCTTGCAGCCGAAGCAGTCAACAAACTGGACGGCACCACGTGCAATGGAAACAAACTGCGAGTCGCGGTCGCCAGTGGCCATCGTCCTCCACCAAGTCGTCGTAAACGACAGCGATTAGACCAACGAGGACGACGCAAGTAATTTTCAATTATTTACCAATCGAGTATTTATTCTCCGTGGCAAAGTTACTGCAACTCATCGTTCGACGAGTTGTCTCCGCTTGACAAGAGCTCTTCGATCTTCTTCATCTCATTTTCAGAATGTTGGTTCAGTAAAACAAGAATGTAGGTCTCGATTAACGTGTTCCACATACGAATGTAGGACGATCTAGATCATCATGTGGAGCACCCTACAGCTGACTTTCTTGATGGGATATTCACCTTGACATTGTGGGGAAAATGGAGTGGCTCAAGAAGAAGAAAGAAGAAGCCAAACAAGCAGCCGCCAAGTTACAAAACAAACGGACGGCGTTTAAAGGTGAAGGAAACGTCTTGGGTGGTGAAGGTGCGCAATCCGCAGCGAAAATAGACGCGAATAGCACCAATGGCAAAGGATTCAAGGTGGGTTGTTTAACATCCATAGACGTGAAGAAGAGTGGAGATTCATGAAGCTTGAGTGGAATGCTAGGTGCCATTTGTGAAGCAAGCACCACCGCCACTGTCTGACGAAGAGAAAGAGCGTCGTCGTGAAATGCAGGTGCGTTGGGTCGTCGTGTAGATCCTACAATCCTAATTCGTGTCCTTTGCCATAGACGAAAGCCGCTGAAGCACGGGTGAATGCATGGGACAAACGGATCAATACGGCGCGTAAAGCTCGTTTACAACAAGAAGAAGAATTGGAGAACAAATTCGATCTTCCACCCCCACCTTCATCCGACAACAGTGCGAATTCTTCACCAACCAGTCGTCCATCCGCCAACGTGTTGTCAAACGACGAGGTCAAGCGACGTGAGATGGAGAATGCACATGCTCAATTGGGATTCAATCCGTATGCACCGGTGTTTTCCTCCTCTTCCGAGGTTGGGGCTGTGACCAATGCAATTGGTGGGGCCCCACCACCGACAGCCCCACCACCAGCTCCAATTTCTACGGTCAATTCAGCGAGTACACCGGCTTCTTCCAAGCCCACAACCACCGAGAATGGCGCTGTCTACGTCTTGTTACGACAGGAGCCACCACGTGCAATCACGGCTGCGGAGACCATCATCAAGATGCTCAACAATATTCTCCAGAATCCACAGGTATGCGATTTCAACGATTGTTCTCTCTCGTCTTCCTCATACTGATTATATCATTCGGTGGTTTCTAGGAGGACAAATTTCGTCGTTTACGACTGTCAAACGCCACGATTCAAAACAAACTTGTGTCGGTCCCTGGTGCCCTCGACATTTTGCGTGAAGCTGGGTTTACCGAGATGCAGGAGAACAATGAGAACTTTCTGGTGCTCTCTTTGGATCAATTCCAATCCGAACGAGTCCAATCGGCCGTAGATCGCACTGAAGTCGCGTTGATGCAGCTTCAGGTCGACTCGATGGGACTCGAAGCGGCCTAGTCCCGACTAAGTTAACGTTTCAACGGTTGCTGAAATAGAGGATGATGATTGTTTATTATGGATAACGTTGCAATATGAAGGGATTCTGATGGTTTACTTATTTGGGACGGTACAGAATTCCCTCCACCATGACGACACCTTCGGTTGATGGTGAGACGCTGCTGACGCGGCTCAATGCGCTCTTCACAGAAGATCCTGCGATGTATGAAAACTATTCTATGATCCTACGAGATCTCTTGTCCCACTCATGGTACTTTATTCCCCCCACAGCGACGAGGTTGGACTCCTGTTTGGCATCGAAGCCGAGGACCTGACCCTCGACGATGGGTTCCAGCTCTCCGAACACAAACTTGGCGTTGCATTTAGCGCTGGTCCACTTGTATTCCGTGCTGCTCGCGCTCGTTTTCACACCCTAAACGCCAAGCTTCATGCGGGAGAGATCTGCGACCGTGAAAATCCCGTGTTTCACGAGTTGTTGGTCTGCACCCGGGCGATTCTCTTGATCAGTGCCGACTTTTACACAGCCTGGAACACTCGGTACGAGAGGTATGGATACGAGACGGCAGCTAGAGAACTCATGCTTTGAATATAGGAAAGAGTTTGTGCGGCGAGGGTGGCTTACGGCCATAGACGACGTGACGTTTACGTCGCTTGTCTTCTCTCTCCATCCCAAGAGCATCGACACGTGGGCTTACCGGTGCGTTTGATTCATATTGATTTCAAGTCGGTACAGTGGATAACGCAATGGAACACATGAACATAGCCGCTGGCTCGCGACGCGATTGATGCAAGAGCTAACGAAGACTGAAGTCGCAACATTTTTTGAAGACCAAATCAACTTGTGTGGTGTACTCACGGAGCGATTCCCACGAAACTACCATGCATGGAGTTTTCGCCATTGGATTGTCTCCCGTTTTGAGGAGATTGCACCGCTCCAGCACGAACTTGTGACGATGCAAAAGTGGTGTGAGACCCATTTGACCGATCACTCGGGTTGGAATCATCGTCAACATGTGATCAAGTGTCTTCTTCACAAGTACAACGACGACTCCACAACCAGCGCGTATGAATTGCTGGTGACCGAGTTTGACTTTTTATCACGCATTCTTGCGTCGTACCCCATGTATGAAGCACTGTGGTGCCATCGTCGTTTCATTATGCAAACGCTTTTGGCCCAAGTCCGTCCGGACGGGGAGGAAAATGACTTGACCGATCTGTGCGATGACGTCTTGAATCTTGGAGCCGAAGAAGAAAGCGAAGGATGGCTGAAGAGCCAGTTTGCTCGTGCTCGATTATCCTTAGCACAACCTGGTTCATTGTATTCTGTTGCATTGCAAGATGTGGCGACAGCGTGGCGATGTGGAAATCGCTTTGCACGACGCTACGCGGCTTGGGTTGTGCAGCGATTGCTGCTCATGCAGTCTCCACCTTCGGTTGTTGCTCTCGAGCGACTGAACCAAGCAATGCGAGTGTCGCTTGCGATGGACGATGCCCTGCTGGATCACTTGTGGCGATCGGTATCATAGACGCCGTGATCACGCAATTGGACGGCGTTGAAAATGATACTAGTAATTCTGCTTAGAAACGGGGATGGTGCCCTAACGTGGACGATTCTTGTGCCGCAACTCTACTATACACCACTGGAGACAAATTGTGCGACTCCGTTAAGGATCGAATCGGAGAAATGGTAATAGAGTTGCAGTTCCCACTTGGTGCCCATGCCATACTGCTGATAAATATCATATAGTGTCACATAGTCTTCCAGTTCTTGGTCAAATTTGAGATCTTTGCGGACCACCGAGTTGTCGTCTGCCTTGACGTCTGGTTGTGTGGTGGTGAGCCCACTCAACATGCAGTTCTTGGCGGGGAGCACAATGCGCATGTTCTTGTAGGAGTCGAGCTTGAGCAACGCAATCAAATGCTTTTTCAGGTGACGTACTTTGAGCTTGTACGAAGTACGAAAGAGCGTACGCCCAAGCTTTGGTACTGTGTCATTTTCCTCGGGGTGGAGCATAAGCCGAAAGTTGACCTTATCATCCTCTACCCCCGCTGTAGCCATATCCGTTGCTGTGGACTTCATAGTCGCAGAGGATGAAGAGCTCGCTTCACTCCACGCTCGTGATCGTTTGCGCTCTGGCTCGCTCGCTGATCCATTAGCTGTCCCGTTGGACGCGAGGGTTGGTGCATAGCGTTTGTCTCCAGTATGGTTACTCGAAGAAGATCCTGTGTCACCTGAAGATGGTGCCTCTCCTTCTGAATCGGACGAAAGTTTCTTCTTGCCTCCCTACTCGACAACATTCGCAAGTCGTGAGTCCTCCATAGTCCTCAACATACAACAAAACTTAAATTCGCACATTTCGCCGCAGTGTTTGCTGATTCTGGACACCCATCTTGGTACTTTGTGTACGTGCATTGTTAAAATGATGTTCACGATTAAGCTCAGCAATGCGTTTTTCTTCTTGTGAATTGAATTCATCCAAATTGGGATAGATTTTCGCGATCAGCGCGTCAAAATTTGTGTCACGCCGCAACGATCGCTTCGACGGGATGTGCATACGACACGATGGACACTCGTTCTTTCCGACACGGAGACTGCGTTGGATACAGTCGTCACAGAAACGGTGAAGACACTCCATGACCACCTGTGTTTCGCGCATAATACCGAGACAAATGGGGCACGTGAGCTCGGCGTTGAGCACACGCACGAGCAGCGTTCGCGTGACGTTAGGGTCGTTCACGGGCTCACGTGGCTGACGATAGAGATCGTAGAGCGTACAGTCTTCTACAAGCTCAACTTCTTCGTACTCGCTGCGTTGGCTATAAATTGGCCGCGGCATCTTGTTGACATACTCGTCATACTCGTCACGTTTAAAATCGTACGGATTGCGTAAGGTCATTGAAAGAAGATGAAATTCTCTATCGAATGAATAGGTTATAATGGCGTACGTTGCCTGGAAAAGGAGATATTGCGTGCGAAAGCGTCGAGTGCGTTTCCCCGCTCAGTGACCATGCACTATTCCTGTGAAAACTTCCCGCCATCCCCAGCAGCTCCAATCGCCACGAAGTATACACGATTAGTATACTTATGTGTGGCGATCCGGATAATGTGATGTATACTAACATGTCGATTTTATGTGCAAGTGGACGATGGTTCTCTCACCGAGGAGATCACCGCCCTTTTCGCATGCCAAAAGCACCATTCTACACAAGAGACCATTACGTGATGCTCTTATCGCAAGGTATTTCTATGAACCGACTCAGCTCCTGGCATACGCACCACTTGTGGATGAAGTTGACGGCGGCACTTTGACCGCCGTCGGATGCAACCCATACAAGTACATATCGTTGGCAGATTCCGACAAAGAGGTGGACAACAATGCAGTCGTGGTTTAGCCGACGATACTAGATGTATGGGAACGTTGCAACCCATACATCTAGTATCGTGAGCTTTGACCCCCCCTCTAGTATCGTCGGCAGATTTCGACAAACAGGTGGACAACTATGCAGTCGTGACTTATCGCTATTGGACAATGGATCTTTCGCCGTCTGGAAAGCGTGTGGAGAAAATATCATTCGAGTGCAATAATCCGCTCTAAAATCGCCACATTGGCCATAGACATGTGTATTCCCCACAAAACTTCGTGGCACTTGGACCAATGCACGGTCTTATCTATGGACTCGGCGAGTGAGAGACCTCCAACCGCTTGGTATACAGGTATACACCACATAAATATATCCAAATCCATTATGTCTGCTTGTTATCAAAATCAGGTGCAAAATTGAGTATTCGTATTGAAATACGGTGTATTCATGATTTCCACATCCAACTGTGAAAGC
>JAADWU010000021.1:0-32780 GCA_023336255.1 Pythium graminicola
ATTCACCCCGATTTGATCACCACCATTGGTGAATTGTCACTGGCAAAATGGATTGGCATCTTGTTGCCATTGCCACAACCCATGGCACTGTCCCTCGCGTACCCTGGCGTCCATTTGACGCGTACGGTCACATATGCACACGTTGGTGACCACAATACGACACGATTGCGGATGGATGTGTACAAACACACAACCAACACGCTCGCCAATGCACCCATTTTGCTCTATATTCACGGTGGTGCTTGGATGTTTGGTACTCGTGGTCGTGCTCCCATGCCACTCATTCATCAATGTGCCAATGCTGGTTGGGTCGTGTGTTCGGTCGATTATCGTCTCTCACCCATTGCGGCGTTTCCTGATCACCTCACCGACGTGAAACGTGCCGTCGCGTACTTGCGTCAAAATGCGCGCGCAGTCTTTAATGCCGATGCCGACTTTATTGTCGTGGCTGGCGAATCGGCTGGTGGTCATTTGGCAAGTCTTGTAGCACTCACTGCTTCGGACAAGTCCTTCCAGCCAGGTTTTGA
Organism: Pythium graminicola; assembly: GCA_023336255.1. Classification (NCBI taxonomy): domain Eukaryota; phylum Oomycota; class Peronosporomycetes; order Pythiales; family Pythiaceae; genus Pythium; species Pythium graminicola. The sequence goes on from JAADWU010000021.1 coordinate 528, forward strand.
AGAAGTTGATACGTCGGTTCAAGGCTGCATTGACAATTATGGGGTCCATGATTTTACCGATCGGCATGGGATCTACTATGCGCGTGACGGTAGCCATGGTTTTGTACGGTTCATGGAGTTGTTTGTCATGCAAAAGAAACTCGTTGACGCACGATTGGCGTACGAGAAAGCATCGCCAATCAGTTGGCTCATGGACGATCGTCTTCATGATGCAAAAGACGGTCAAGTCGTCCCCCCGTTTTTGCTTTCGCATGGGACCCATGATACACTTGTGCCATTTGATGATTCGCGCATGTTTTTCGAACAGCTCCATAAATATCGACAACGGGATCCAGCGAACCGAACGCCAGTGGTCGACGATGTCTTTCTTGAAGTTCCGGGGACGCATCATGCCTTCAACTACCTCATGTCGCCTCGCTCGCTCGCGTACGGTGATGCAGTGTGTGCATTCCTAGAGAACCTCTACACCAAGGCGAAAGCGGCAGCAGGACAAGATCCCCATCCGGAGATTCCTCACTCGAGTGATAAGTTTGTCTTACCCCATGGGGCCTCCCGGTTGTAAGACAAGTCTGTGTTTGCGTATGACATGGTATATTGGTTTGTGTTGTCCTGACTGTTCTACTGGTATACGATGTGCTACTGCAACATGGTGGCTTATATATAATGCATCCTCGCACAAAGGGGGGGATGTCGCGATAGAAACTACAAAGTGGCTTACATGACAATCTCACCGGTGCGTAGCGCCATTGAGATTTGGGCCATGGACGGCCGTCGGGTTGGGTCCCGCTCGACACAGGCCGTGATCAAATCCTTCATCATTGACGAACACTGAGCGCTGAGCTTGAAACCCGTGCGCACAGCTGTCGGTGAGTTGGCTTCGGGTGACGAGTCTTGCAATGATAACCGACGCCGACGGTTCTGCTCGGGGCTCTCACCAGCATCCAATTCGACGAGTACGACACCAAAGGCATAGACATCGGCCTTCTCGGTCGGTTGTTGACCACGTTGAACCTCGGGTGCTACGAACACGGCGCACTCGTAGTCAAGTGGCGATAGCCGCACGTAGTGGAAGATTGAAAATACACTGAGCTTGGCTGCGTAGTCATTGTCGAGGAGGACATTAAACGCGTTGAGGCGACCGTGTACGATCTGTTGCTCGTGGAGGAATGCCAGTGCGTCAGCGATCTGACGAGCGATCGCGTGCTGCTTGGGCACAGGTAGTTTGCTCTTCGACGAGTTGGTGACGGTCCGCAATGCTCCGTTCTCCATGTACTCGACGACAGCACACAATTCCGTGCCGTTCTTGTCCCAGAGGGCACCCACAAACGAGACGATCCGTGGGTGCTGGAGCGACGAAATGAGCTTGACTTCCTCGACAAAATCGCGCATGACAGCACGTGAGACCGTACCGGTCTTCATCTTCTTAACAACCACGTCCTCGCCGTAGTACTCACCAAGCCAAAGCTCGGATCGAGAGCTCACGCGCATGAGCTTGTGGAGATAGAGGTCATCGTATGCGAGTCTAGGGAGACCGTCCGGTCCATCGGTCGCAATATTACCTAAGATTGGATATGAGTCGGACGATTGTTCACTTGACGCATTCGACGCCAACGGCAAAAAGGCATCGTAATGTCCGCCATCCATGATAAAGTCATCAACATTCGAGTGTGGCTTCCCGAGGGCACCACCACCACCAATAAACGATCCGACTGACGTAAACGTTGGCTTGTGTGGCTCAGTATCCCGCAGCCGATCGCGACGACGTACACACCAGCGGTAGATGAATGCGATGATGGCCAGCAATGCCAACGTACCAAGAACAATACCAACGATGAGTCCAGTCTTGGACTTGGCCTTGGGCGGGACTGGCGTGGTCACAACACTCACAGCCGGTGGTGGAATCGTGATGGTATCTTCGCCTTTGGAACCGGATCCACTGCTGTCGTTGCGTCCGACACAAAACGTAAACGACCCATTAAGCCGTCTAATGACTTCGATCGGTGGACATGCCCGTGTTGGCGTCACGCCTTCGACCGCAAAAGTAGTGAGTGTCGCCAAAAACGCAAACTGAGACTCCTTGAATGACGAGATATTGAGTGCAGGATTCCGTGTCATCGTCAAGTTGGTCAGCGATACGAGGTTGAATATAAAGTCGGGCACAGTCGTGAATTGGTTGCCGTCCAGGAAGAGGGATTTGAGCATGGGAAAGGTCTGGGCCGTGATGTCCATGGTCGCAAGTTGATTGTCTTGGAGGTTGAGCTGCTCAAGCGCTGGGAAAATGGCTGTGCGAATCTCCCGTGCTGATGTGAGTGCATTCTTGGACAGATCCCTATGCACATACATGGCGTCAGCCTATGGCAAGCACACCACCAGATTCGCAGAACGTACAACTTGCGGAGATTGTCACCAAGCACAAACTGTGCAGGGATGGTCTTGAGGTTGCAATTGATAATATCACTGTTCATACAAGTGTGCAGATAAGTATGGCATCTCATCGAATTGTCCGACCAACATGACACGTACATTTCATGAGCCGTGTTGACGGCCAATGCATTCTCTAGTCCCGTGAGTGACAGTGTGTCGAATGTCAGTTTGGGGATGATGGATGTAGGTACGAGATTCAACGACGATACATCTAGAGCCGTGCTCAATGGTCCAAACCGATCCTCTGCGCGTCGAAACATCACCTGCTGAACGGCATCATTGGGCTGGATGAGCCCGACACGTTCAAATGGTGCAATACCAGTCGTATCGTTGTTGCGCGCAGGATAAAACCCCCACACGTCGGCGTTGGCAGCGAACGGGGTCATGCAAAACGCCGTCTTGCCGTTCGTGAGCGTCGCACAACGGGTATCATTGACGCAATTGAGGCGGTTGGTCGGTGATGCCGTGGATCCAACAATTACACATGGAGTATTGGCCCCACAGGCGCCGTTACATGACGTCGTGAGCGTATTGAGTCCGCCTTGGACGAGCTCAGCATTAGCGGTCTTGTCCATAAACCCCCGATCTTCCAAGGAAGAATTGATATTAGTATTGGCAGCATGGACTGGGGATGTGAGGACGAGAACGGTTCCCACGAGGAGAACCAGAACCGATCGAGGCATGAATATTCACGAGACGATGATGCGAGCAGATGGAGAAGGGGGAACTGTGCTGGTGCAAGCCGAGGGATCAAGGAGAACCAAGAGTTGATGGGTGTATGGAGGATCAAAAATTACTCCACCACGTCGCGATCAAATGGAGATTATCGAACCCGCGAAAATGTACAGGAGGCAACGTCACAGTGACTAGAGAAGGTGGACCACCCGCGTCAAATACACTTGCTTGTCACTGCCTCAAAGGGTGTATCTTTCTCTCTGGGTTTTTCTGTTCTCCCCCTAGCGTTCTCAACCTCGACGAGGAGAACACAAAGGAAATGGACTGTCTTGGAATGGCTTCGTTGGGTACGGTACCACACGAAGAGCGGTGATCCAATCCTGATCTGTTGGGCTGGAGCAACCTCAACACGATTGGAGAACAATAGTGAGCTGTTCACCGATGACGCTCCTGGCACGAGGACGAGTTTGGGATTGCGGGTGCTGACCGTCGGTCGGCCACAGCGAGTCCACCACGTTAGACGGTACACCCCCACCCAACTTTGAACAACACAGCCAAGGGATTCTTGATTCAAATCACTGTTGTTGTGGGGTTGCGATCTTCTCTCCTTTGTGATCCTGATACATGTTCTGATTGGTCATTTTATTTGTTGCATCTATGATTGGATGAAAACACTTTCTAATTTCCATTTTATTGGTTAATAATGCGGGATGGCTTGATTGCAACAGAAAGTCAGAGCAATCGATGCCTCGCATCTTCAACCCACCTCAAAGCCGACTATTACTGTATTGTAGATGGAATGCGTAGTTTGGCAAACTCCACTATTGATTTGATGATCGTAAAGCATTTGAGTGAATCTTCGACAACCCGATAATCCCTCAGCATGGAGCGAGACTCGTTCCTCATGTTCCAGCCTTTATGACTGCGTCCTCTTGTGACTGTTTCTAATAGCCGAAGTTTGTCACATCTCGAAGGGGCACACAAGAATGGATATTCTGTGCGGCTTTCTTCTTCTCTCGCAGCTGTCCCAAATAATCATTGGTCTCGGGAAGATAGTTCCGGAGGGGATCAAGAACTGTTCCCACCGTGATGGAGTACCTGGGTTGTCAACCGGAAGTGAGTGTAACACACCAGTCGTTGTTGAACAGGAAACCGTGCTGTCAATACCCCTTCAATGAAACTCAATAAATAAATGATAGACCAGCCGTGCATGTAGCAGTTATTCTGGACATTCGCGGTTACAATCAAGTCAGCTCAAGGCATGTAACAAGGAACGTTGCCTGAAAGGTCGTGATCAGATGATCAGCCAAGTGTAAATGGGTTACATGGATACTATGTGGAACTAGGAACGAAGTTTAGTTACTCGACCTTGATGGTGCGATAAATCTTGCGCACAAAAATGAGCGAGCTGCGGAAGCCAATAAAGCCGAGCATAATGAAGATCGCGTAGGCCATCATACCCGTGTACCCAAAGTAGAATGCCGCTTGGAAGAATCCAGTCATGGCCGTAGCCTTGTTGTAGTACCACACGGCATACGCCATGACAAAGAACCCCGTAACACCACCCGAGAAGTAAGCACGCCACCACCAGCGATGATCTTCCGATGACAGTTGAATGTACGTGAGTGAAATCGTTGTAAACGCCGTGACAAAGACGAGCATGATGACCGAGAGGAACAGAATGCCAAAGAGCTTGTAGATCGAATGACCCCAAATTGCTGCGAAAATGTGATGAAGCTCAATGTACACGGCGCTGAATGGCAAGCAGCCCGCTGCGACCATGAGCACAAGGGGCGATCTATACGCAGGTACTGCTGGGATCTGACGGGCAATCTTGTTGGTGCGACACGGTGCGTTGAAGTCGCCGGCGGTGTTGCGACCTGCGATGCCGCCAATGATGGTCAAGGGCAATGCCACGAGTGTAAAGATTGCAATCACAATCATGATTGTTCCGAACGGAAGTGCTGCTGACGAGTCATTCCAGATCGCGACTGAGTTGAGGAACGAAAAGACGGCGAGCAACGGACCAGGCACGACGAACACTGTGAGCAAGATGTTCCACACCCAACGCAAACCACCCAATTGACGGTAGAGACGCGCCGAGTGATAGCCACCAACAAACGATGTGAGTGCGTAGAGCACAATGAACGCCGCCATCATACTACCACGCTTGTTGGGTTTGACGAGGCCGAGCAATGACGAGATGAGTACAGTCATGAGCATCACAAACAATTGTGCACCCGCACCGTTGACGGCTGCAAACAGGCTTAAATGCGATGGCATACGGAAGACATCAGCATGCACGAGCTTCCAACCCGAGTCGTCATCGAGACGCGCGTCTTCGCCAGCTTCAACGTCGGCATAGCGTGAGAAGTCGCGCTTGAGAATGCGGATCATGATGATCGACAAAAATGCTACGAGCATCATGACGAGGATGAACGAGTTGATGACCGCGATCCAGTGGAGTTCAAGATCTTCTGTTGGGGCCTGGGCAGCCTTGTTGCGATCTTCGTACGTAAGGTCTGGACGCAAGTGCCACTTGACACTGTAGGTGAAAGTCACGTCCGGTTTACTCAAGGCGTTCGGGCCAGGCAGCATGTAGTAATAGTTGAGTTCCGGATCCGACGACTTGGCGGTCAAATTGGCGCCCATGATCTGCACACCACAGTACCGCATGAATACAGCTATACTTTATGATACGATTGGTATCACATACCTGAAACGCTCCAGATTCGACGCGGTTGTACGCAATATCAAAATGAAGATGTGTGTACAAGTAGTACGAGACCTTGTGAATGCCTTCATGCACGAGGTATCCCACCTGTCCACGTACAGGCAAATCGTCCAGATACATTTCAAAGTACACCGGAGTTAAAGGAACTTTGCAGGGTGAGTATGCACACGCCAGGTCAGTAATCGTAAAAAGGATATCTCATAGTCTTCATCAACAGCATCACGAAATGCTTGGAGGGTCTCAGTCGTCATGGGCATCTTACAAAGCTGTGCATACGCCTGATCCACGCCCAAGTAGAGCTTGTAGTCGGTCACAACCTTGCGACTGCCCGTGAGCAGCTCACCTAGATCATGATCATCCCATTGCCGCTCCTTCGGCTTGCAATATGGAAGCTTGTAGTACTGGTACGTCTCGGTCGGATTCGCATACGGACGAACCTAACACCCGTATTTCCATGTGAGCTTGAAGATCATTGCAGGAGTGAGATTGAGGTACATACCGTATTGGCGACCACCAACACTTCGTCACGGATCCGATACTCGGCGCCCTCACCCGCCACACCGCCACTATATAAACCCACCAACGCGACGCTTGCGACCACCGCCGTTCGTAACCAGTGCATCATCGCCATGTCTCCTCCCGATCGCTGAAAACGAACTCGTGTACCCCACGCACGCAACACGAACTCGTGTTCCTGGCACACGCAACAACTGTACCTCGAACGAAAAATCTCAATAACTGGGGTACACACGTAAATTACGGACCATAACCTTCTCTCACTAAGTTCTGGTGCGGGTCCTAAGTTCGTATTTCGATCTTCCGCGCCATCATCTCGCACGGCAACATGGCGGCGTTGGGATCGCCAGTGACGTTTGCACCGCCACGGCGTGTGGCGTGGCCATGGCGCATCGACGACGTCTCAGCATCGTCTTTTGGCTCGTCTCTACCCCGTATCCATGCCCAATGCACTGCGAGTTTTGTCCCACATGGTCGTCGTGTGGGTCATGGCCACTTCCAAGTGGAAATCGATTGCCACGATCGATGCCTGGTCTCACTCGTCCACGCCGATTCCCACGTGGTTGACCGTGTCTTTCGCTTTTCAACACCAGTGCTCGATGCTGTGCTTACGGAATTCCCACGGTGCCAGCGCGATCGACGACGACGACGGGATGTCCACGATTCCATGGTCGTGTGTATACTCTCACGTGCCGACTGCATCAGTGTGTTTGGACTTAGTGGGGAGTCGTATGAAGTCCCATTACCGTTCAATGCTAATCGTATCGTCGCCATGCCACCGACACTTGGGGGTGGATTGTTACTCCAGCGACGACCACTCACGTCGGCCCCGAGTGCAGTTGACACGGCCGCTGCGTTTTCGCCATCGAATGCGCAAAGTCCACCAGGTACAACGCGTCCCACACCGTCTCCGCCATCTCCGCTACGACCACGGTATTTTACGCTCGCTCATCCGCTCGAAGAAGTCAAACCCATCGCACTGTCGTCATCTCCGATCCCATTGTCCCAGCGATCGGCGGCGGCATTTGTGAGGCATCAGCAGCAGCACAAGACACTCTCATTTCTTTCGGATCGAGCGCTAGAGCTTGTAGGTCTCTGTGCATTCTCAGGTGCCGAGGAGACGTTGAACAACCGCGATGGTGGAGAGGACACAAGCGCCCAGCGAGCACTCTTGGTGTGTTTTCACCATACCGAGAGACGCTTTGTCGTGTACGACATGACCCGCCACGTACCCAGTGCTAGTGCTGACGACACTAGGGAGGATCGTCGATCCAGCACCGGTTCAGTTGCTCTCAGTCTATCTCCATCGTTCGTATCTCCTGCCAAAGCGCGTCAGCACCAGCGTGAAGCAGCCGCGATGGAACAGTATCTCAAGAGTCACATCATTCCGGAATACGCCGTTCGACTTGTGTGGACGACACCGAGCCTGGACATGCTCAATGACAATGGAGCAACGGAAGTCTCACATGACTCTCCGGTACTCCGTGCATTCTTGATTACGACCGAGGACGAGGATGAAGAGGATTCTGGGTTCTCAACGGGTGGCGAGATCACACATACACTCTGTATCGTACACGAACACTTTGGTGTGCTGCTGCTCAAGCCCATGCACGTGGCGCCCAGTGGTGACGACGATGCCGAGTTGTTTCAAGACCGTGAAGACAATCTACACGTGATTCGGTGTCAAAGCGCGTCTCCTTTACTGCTGGATGATAGTCCCTCTGGGCGAGGAGACTACTTCGGTGCAGCAACTGACATGATTATCTCAGCAATTGACAGTGCCAGGCTTTTCTTGTATAGCGCGGGGCGCGTGGTTGCGGAAGTCGTCGTTCCAGGACTCGGTGTGTGCTCTGATCAATCCGTGCGATTGTGCGCTAGCGATTGGATCGAATCGTTCACTGTTAAGATGGCCGCACGTGATGGTCGAGCTGAACTTCGACGGTACAAACATCCGCTTCGGACCGAAGGGTCATCGTTGGTTCGTTCAGTATTGGCAGTTCTTCGATACGCAATATCAATCAACAGCTACACGAAGCTCCACATAGCGACATTGGCGCTGGCTATGACTCGGTACTACTCCTCAACTTCTCCACTTCGGATCGAGCACGAGGAAGACGTCGAATGGTGGGCTTTCAGATCTGTGGTGCGATCCACAGTCAGAAGGTCAGTTGGGTGGCTATCCGATGAGTCGCACGAACACGGTGCCCCGAAGAAGGCGCGGGCAACTCTGCAAGGTGAGCAATCCGAGCAAGATGACGAGGATCTCATCAATACTATTCTTCGGTCCAATTTCGCAGCAACTTATGAAGTGCAGCATTCCGCTGTATTGGCAGTAATTGGTGACGATCCGGTCATTGTGTCGTCCAGACGACCACCACCAAAGCAAGACGATGAGCTCGCAGTTTTTACTGGTGTAGAGTTGTCGACGGACTCCGTCGGGCGCATGATCACAGCACTGCATTTATTGCATGAAGATTTTCGTCTCTCAGATGCCCATGGAATTGCCAGAGTCTCAATCGCTCGGTTGTTGCATGAAGTGTGTGCTATTGCTGGGCTGTATCAAATGGTATCTTACTACAGCTGCCAGTACAGCAGACTATTGGGCACAGATGACGTCACCAAGAAGTCCCCATATCCAGGTCAAGTCAACATCCCCCTCTTCTTTGATGAAGCCGGCGTACCTGATCTCTATCTGTGGTTGCGTGAGAAGCTCCAGGGTTGTTCGTCGAATAGTCACTCGTTTGGCGGTGGCAGTTTTGAGCCTGTGACAACCCAAGTCACGTCCCCTCCCTTTCCTCGGCTGCAGGGTGTGTATGATTGGAAACGTGTATATCAACAGACCGACCATTCGTACCCATTGTGGCGTACTGATGCCGTTTGTCGTGTGTACGAGTTGCTCATCCCTGTGGATGATGATGATGATGACATGCAAGGCAAGCAGAATTACGATGTGTCTCGACTTACAGAACTCATGGAGTTCTTGACAACAGATCCAATTGGTAACCGTTTGTCAATTGATGATCTACCGATTGGGATCCGCTTTGTGTTGCTGGAAGCGATTCGAATTTATCGTGAGGATCCACCTCACGATGTGAATGAGCGGGTATGCGAGTTTATTGGACGGCGTGATTTGACAGGGAAGTACAACTCGGTCGAAGATGAAGTGAGGAGTGCGACAGCTTCTGCGAGTAGCCTCGTCGATAAATCGCATCCGAGAGCAGGCATGCAGAAACCAAACACCGACGATGAACTCAGTACTACCGCACGTGAAGTTCCTGATGGGCTCTCAGAGGTTGTGCTTAAAAGTCAGCGGCTTTATCCGTTGGATCAGCGTCTCAAGGAAGTCGCAAGGTTGCTGCGATCAAATCGCCCGGTTTGTCTTCGACTGGATACGACCTCCGACATGACTGATCATGATGTTGACGCCCAGCGACAAGCACGTCTTCTGCTCTTGTGTAAACGGTCGATGGCGCTAAGTGTAGCTCGAGGAATGGTGACACTCGGCACATTTGATATGACTACTATTGAGAACCAGGCGTGGCAGCTGAGTGTCCCAGCATTGCCTCTTGCTGGTCGAACTCCCCCTACGAACGCCACAGTGTTGCTTGATGTATCAGCCTATGCGAAGGAGCTAACACATTGGCCGCAGTTCCACAATGGTTGTGCGACGGGACTTCGGCTTCCAGGGAGAGGACTCACCCGGATTATAACGCGCTATTGGATCAGGTACCATCGACCGTCTGCGAGTGACTTCCAACGACCAATGATGTCAGGTGTACACGCCAGAGGTAGTCGACAAACATCCACTGCTACTGCGCGTGACATCGATGAGGCCAATGCTGCTCATGCCGGTGTCCTTCTCGGTTTGGGTCTCAATGGCCACTTGAAGTGTCTGTCTATGGCGGACATGTTCAATTACCTCTTGCTGTCGAACGATTACGTGAGGGTGGCGATTTTGCTTGGTATGGCAACCACAGTTGGTCGAGGTCGACGCAAACGTACCTCTCTATCGTCCGCTGCGTTGCAAGCTGCGCGGCGGCGACGACGTCGTGAACGGTTCGCCGGTACAGCACCTGACCCCTTGACCCAAGATAATGTACAATTGGTGACAGCATCGCAAGTCGCCGCTCCTGCTGTTGATTTGGAGATTAACGTCCCTATCTCCGCAACCCAAGAGCAGCAGCCGGCCGATGATGCTTCAACCAAGAACCCTTATTTGAATGGCGCTGAGGCGGAACTTTCTCTCGAGAGATCTGTATCAAAGATGTTGTGCCTTCATATCCCAGCACAGCTTCCACCAGCATATCCAGAGTTTACTGTTTCAGCATCGACGCAAATGGCTGCGTTATTAGGTCTCGGCATTCTCTACCAGGGAAGTGGTAATCGGCACATGGCTGAGCTCTTGCTGACAGAGATCGCGCGTTCGCCAGCATCGCCTCAGTTCTTCAGTAGTCAACACAGCACCAGCTCAACACCGACGGCGTCACCATCGACCCAGCTTGATCAACATGAAGGTTACTCTCTAGCAGCTGGTCTTGGACTTGGACTCGTTCTATTGGGAAGAGGTGGCGCGACCGCTGGGGACCCTGGGCTCGCTGATCTTGGCTTAGAAGAAAAGCTGTACAAGTATATCGTTGGTGGCGCAACGCAACCTTTCCCCATTGGTGGTGTTGATGGGAACGCAAGTGGCAGTTATTTGTATCGTGGGCGCAAGTGGAAACCATTTGGGAGTGGGGTCGCCAGTGGTGTTCGCCCAAACACCAACGGATCCAGCCGTAACGAAGACTCGGCGAAGCAAGCAAATGACCGCGGCTCCTGGCGAGGCGAGCATGTCAATATTGGTGTGACTGCATGTGGCAGTGCCCTGGCGCTTGCATTCATGTACATCAAATCTGGCAACCGATCGATTGGGAGTCAGCTTGCTGTGCCCGACACACTCATATTGCTCGACTATGTCCGTCCAGATATATTGTTGATTCGTGTACTGGCCAAGAACATTGTGCTATGGAACTCTATTGAACCCACTACAACGTGGATCGAGAAGATCGAAGTTCCGCAGCAACTGCGCGAAGCTTACCGGCTGCTGCAGGGCCACGATGGAGAAACGGATGGGGTGTCGATGTTGCCGGATCATGCCGACGTCCGTTCAATCTGTGAGTCCTACGCAAACATCGTCGCTGGTGCGTGCTTGAGTATGGGGCTTCGATTTGCAGGCACAAGTGATTCGTCGGCACGCGATACGCTGCGTCAGTACGTGGTGCACTTTCGCGACATGCGCCATCGCTCAGCGCTTCTCGGAAGCGATGTTATTGCTGCTGCGACAGACCGCGTGACAATTGAGCGATGTTTGTCCGTGTGTGCCCAAGCACTCGCACTTGTCGATGCGGGAACAGGAAACCTGGAGACCTTCACGTTGCTTCGTTCAATCAACCTACGACAGCGAGCAGACAATGAACTCACTTACGGTAATCACATGGCGCTGAGTATGGCAATCGGACTACTTTTCCTAGGCGGAGGACGAGCGACTATTTCCCGATCAAACGACGCCATCACCGCACTTGTGGTGTCGTTGTATCCGGTTGGCGCAATGAACACTGCCGACAACAAGTATTATCTCCAAGCATTCCGTCATCTGTACACACTAGCTGTTGACAACAGTCGCCATGTTGAGACCATTGACACAGCCTCTGGCGAGTCGTGCTCTGTTGAACTCCAGGTTGAGAGCCATCAAGAAACAGTCAATGGATCGATCCAGAAGATTACGTCCACTTTCAAGACACCGTGCTTACTGCCTGAGCTTGACACGATCGATCGTATCGTCATCAATACTGCGGACTTCTATCCTGTTGATATTCATCTACAAGACCAAGGCGACGAGGATGGAGACTTGGATCAATGGGGCGGTGGTCGTTCAGCATATGCTTCAACAAGTGCCCGGACGACTGCAAACGATCATCGCGTCAAGTTGCTTCTGGAAAAATCCCGTATTTTACTGAAACGCCGAGCAGCTTCACCGCAGACTGGGATGACTATCCTCTCCCTGTTGAAGGAATCGACGAAAAAGGATAGTGCTTCAGACGAGAACCTCCAAGCCTATGAACAGTATTTTGGCAACAGCATGCTGCATCAGCACTCACAAACGCAGCTTGGGGACGACGGTGCTTCAGCGTGGTGGCAGCATCAACTCACAGGAAAGCAGGTACCACTGGGGATCTCACCACAAAGCCTCCTGCCAACCCACTTGAGCATGTTGTTTGAAGTTTTTTCAATGCGTCATCCACGTCGTCGATTCGATTCGTTGGATGGGTTGTGGAACCTTAAGCTTATCCACGAGTTCCATCGTGTTAGTCCATTTCGATCGCTTGAGCGTCACCCTTCGCCGCGTAGCCCTCTCGATACCTATGCCAATCCAGCAAGCAATGATGCGGATGGCGCAAAGCGTGATTTCATCGAGTGGTTACTCAGTCAAACGGAAGAAGCACTACGGTATCGCTGGCGTCATGAAGCATCTCTCTCGTTCCCGTCCCTCTCAGCCGTGCAGCAAGGCCTTGTGGAGTACAATGACAATACGTCACCTGCCCTCCATTCTTCTCACTTGCTATCACCACAGTTGATGACCGAGACCGATTCACTCTTGCTGTCGGCATTCTTCGTCTTCTTCGACGCCCCACCATCCGTATACCAAGATCCATCCGACTGGAGACGTCGTATTCAGCGGGCGATGACCGTAGCCTCATCCTCAACACGATCCATGTCTTCCAACGCTGCGGTATCGGCATTTGCGTTCGATCGATTCCTACAAGTTCACGCCCACGAAGACCACGTGACCAAAGAAGAACAAACATTTTGGCTCCGCGTAGTATCGTGCTTTCTATTTTCCGTTTAGAATGGAAGGTGAGTATTTTTTTCTCATGTTGTGTTGAGGCGGAAACTGGTCTGTGAGTTCGAGCGTTTTTCTGCTGTTAAATATTTTGATGAAATTCATGACGACGTGAAAAGGCAGCCAAGACTGAGAAGACCTCAGCTTTCTGTGTCCACTGACTGTCCCGTTGTAGTTCTTCTCGAGTTTGTCTGACATACAAGTACTTACATGACGAGTGCGCAATGAATGAGGAGGTAGGCAACCCAACTGTCAACCAGGTCCAGCGATGCCTCAATCCCATCACCCTCGTGTGAGATCTCTTTTTTGTGGTGGCTGTGGTGCACTAGCACCGCCATCTTTTTTTTGCTTTCCCCTTCTTTTTTTTCTTTTCTGGTGGTGGAGAAAGACGAGTAGCTCACCCCAATTTGGCGAACGTGATTTTCATTTTACGTCTCTTTCGTGGTGACGCAACAGCTGCAGCCGGTGCACGCACCGTTGGCTTTTCCATCTCCTTGAGGGGCTTCACAGGTGTTGACGTTGCCGAAGCGGATCCCGACGTCGACGAGATGCTTGACGTATTCAGAGCACGCTTTACCTCTTCACTAATGCTGTTCTCGCGCTCACGTTTCTTCGCGCCGTCGGTCGAACTAGCGTCAGGTGGTGTATCTTGCACGCTTCCGACTGATGTACTGCGTTCGCGCAGACCTTCCTGTGACGCATCACTCTCAAGTGCTGGATTCGGGCTTTGAGGGGCGCTTGTAGTAGCCGAGATGTCTTCGCTGAACTCTTGTGAAAAGCCCTCCTTCCCTGAGTCGTCACCGCTTGCAGCTGCAGCTGCTGCGTTGTCAGCCGCGAGTTCTTCTTCTTTCTTCTTACGAAGGTGCTCCTTGCGAACATTCTTGGCAACCGTGCGTCCTCCCATATCCTCGAAGACACAATCAGGCAAGTTCTTCCACACGATCGGCGTCACTGTCACATCCATGGTCGGTGTGCGCTTGTTCCAACGGTACAGATCGTTTTGGATAAAGTAATGAACTGAATTATCGATGTTCAGTTCCTTCCCCATGACCTTGCGACGATCAACATCGAATCCGACAAAGTAGCAAACACCAAATTTGGACTTGGGCTTGCTTGCATCGGCACCTTCACCTACTGGTGCATCATCAGTGACTGTGAGTGGGAATTTCTTTGGAAAAGCTCGAATACGACAGAGCTGCGGAATGAATCCAAGACTGTCAACAAGCTTGCGGATACGTGATTCACAAAAGCTTGTCCATGCGTGCTCTTCGTCTTCCTTGAATGAGTACACATCAACGGCTAGGTAGTGTTGCTGAACCGCAAAAAAGTCGGTTGATTCGAACAGCGCGTCCCAGTTATCTCCTCCTTTGCTCAAAATGTCCTGCACAATGTCAAGACCACGCTTCAGTTCGTCCTTCATGACTGCCAAACTGTGTGTCGAGACGTTAAACGACGAGTTCATTGAAGGATATGCCGGGGTCAAGATGGGCATAATCTGGTACCGATTGTTGCCCGAGTTGGCATTCCAAACTTCCAAACCGAGTTTGGCATCGTATGTCTTGCATAGCTACAAACCACCCAAGTGATATCAGTACACAGTTAATATATTAACAATCTGATCATATTCAACAACATACCTGAATGGCAAGCGGCCACTTCCATGTTGAGAGCACCATGAAGAAACGCAACAAGAGTGTGGATGGTGCTGCCGTGGGGTAGAGTTGGTTGATAAAGCACACGAGGATACACCAATTGACACCACCAAGATACCCCATTTTGTTGGAATACAATCCACGACGTTTGGCCCATCGACGCACAATGCGTAAGACACTAATAAATGACTCGCGGTTGGGTGTGAGCTAGAATAACCACATATTCTGTCAGTTTGTTCACCTCTAAATCCATAAGGAGACTACAACGTACCTTGATCATGAGCTCGGTGACCCGTGGACCGTTTAAACTCTTTTCCGTTGCCGTATCAACCCCCGCAAGAATATTATCGTCGAGAATATTGACATCGTCGGGAACCGAATTCCGAGGAAGGATGGCAATTTGTAAATCAATATTGATTTCTTCATAATCAAATGTCAAAATAGGAACCACCGCGCCTTCAATGGCAACCAAATTGGTCACTTTCGGATGCTTGAGGAAAATATCCTTGAGGGACGAAAAGAAATCATCTCGCGTCACATGTCGTGGGGCCACACAAATCGTATCGATATCAGCACCAGGTTCATTTACCCCAAGACGATACGAACCCGAGACCAAAATTTGACCACCCGCATCGGCGGCCACATCCTCGGGAACGCCTTTCGCAAGACATACTTGCTTGACCCAATCACGAAAAATGGCGCGTAATTCGGCGAGGATGAGCGAACGGCGTTGAATATTCTCAGGGGATTCCGTGGGATAATTCTTTTCCATGTAGGCAGCAAGTTTCGCCGACTGTTCGAGGTCTTTGGGCTCTGGTGGGGTCGTACGAATCGCCTTGTAGGCCTGCTCGAGGACATGGGCCGCGACCGTAAAAGTGCCGTTTTGCATAGCTTTGAGGGCAAATGTCGTCACGAAAACGCGGTCGGTCGGAGAAGAAACGATGCCAAAGCGAATGCACGCGCTGACGAAACGAGAGGAAACGTAGACGCCAAGTTACAAGGGCGCGAAAATGACAGTAGGACGGGATTACTTTTACGGTGTGCCCCCGCGCTTCTCCACGAAAATGAGCCAAGCTGTACGATCAGGCGATCGTTTTATTCCGCGCGTTGGAGTGATGGTCCTCCAAGAAAAAGAAAACATCAGCGAATGGCGGGCGACTTTCATTTTCGATTCATTTTGATGATTGGCTGAAATATTACCATGGTAGAGATTGATTGGATATAATTCTATTGAGGACGATCTTTTCTCTTGGCACGAAAATTGTGGGAAAAATGTCGATTATGACAGAAATTGACAATCGGGCGATCTTGGGTGAGAGACAAAATGCCGTATATTTTTTTCGAAAGTGTTCTTTTTTATATGTTTATGAAAATTGCGACCCATCAAGGACCAAAATGTGTTGTTGGTCGGTCGATTAGAAAATGGCCAACTTGACTTCCATGGCTTCGTGCACGCGGAACGAATGTTCTGGATGCTCGGTCGGGTCTGGTAACAACAACAAAAACCCCATAAGTCTCTCTCTACAAGAATGGATTGCTGTCCATAGACTTACCATTGAGGAAATCATTGAACGAGAGCTCTTCGTCGGCGCCCGTGATGGTATCCAATCCTGCGTGCGAGCTGGGGAGGCCTGGGAGACGCTATGGTACCATAAGCAGTAAATACACAGAGAAAAGGTACTAGAAATCAAAACAACGTACACCAAACTGCTCCATCACTGCCTTCTCCGTGCGCAATCGCATGGCTGCTGCCTTGCCGTAGACCTGCTCAACCGTCGCCATCTTGAGCTCCCAGTTGTTACGACGGTGCTAGGAACAGGTTCTGTTAGAATCCATTGTACGGGATACGTCGATCGTATATAGCGTACCATGGTCTGAAGCTGCTGCACTGGATGCACTGGTCGCACATCTTCACTCGCACTGTAAAAGCCGTGACGAAGCGCATCCGGCGGCGCACGAACGAGCGGAAGGTTGTTCTACATGGTACTCAATTAGTCCCAGTAGCCTTCACGACGCTTCCTCCGCAGCGACAACCACTGAGCGTAATACACAACGTGTTGTCTCGATGTTGTGTGCAGTGGGAGGCACCCAGGCGACGTGGACGTACCATGATGAGGAGCGAAGCTACCAAGGTTGACGTTCTCCAGTTTTGGATCTGCTCCTTCACCCCCTCTCGACATATCCAGTTTGTAACGAAAACGTGTTACATGTTATCGATTACTAACATAAGTTACATGCAATACCAACAGCCACAATAATTAGTGCACGTCTTGAGCCTCATGGCGCGCAAGTCGGTCTCGCGGGAGGACGCATTTGGTTTCAAGACATCATCTGGTGTCAATTACAACCAAGTTTTAGACCGTCAGATAGAGAATGAGCGATTTCAACGCCAACGCGCCGTGCGGGAAGGCGCCACAGTGTGTAGAACCCGTCACAACCAATGGCTCTGTGACTTCTCACGATAGTTTTTGTATGGTTTGAAGCCGACACCGATCGTTCCATCGGGACCCAAGCCCGGCACACAGTCTGCAACGATGGACGCAGTGATGCGTGTCCTCACGGGCAAAGACGAGCGCACAATTGCCGATCGTATTGCAGATCCCAATCGTCCGACATGGGAACAATACAAAAAAGACAATGCCGACAAGCTCGATCTCAACGACGATAGTGCCAGGGAAATGCGCGAGTACCGCAAACAACTGGATGCAGCACGTAAAAAGGTAAGCGACTTAGCGTCTCCATCCCGTCGTTTATGGTGGAGACTGACGTAGGTTTCATTGAATAGGCCCTGAGTAGCAAGCGTACGAGCAGCATCAAAAAGAGTCGAAAGCACAAGCGTTCCTACTCGTCTTCCAGCAGCAGTGAGAGTGAAACTTCAAGCGACAGTGAGTCAAGGCGTCGCTCGTCGTCTCGGAAATCCAGTAAGAAGAGCAGGTACGTCAACTCCGAGTTGTCACACCAACCACAACGGTGAAGAGCTCACAGGATGTGTTTCCACCAGAAAGAGCCGTAAACGTCGGCGTAGCGTATCGGCCGATTCGGATACCAGCCTCGAGTCCCCATCTGATTCCGACGAGGATCGTCGCAAACACCGACGCAAATCATCAAAAAAACACAAGAAAAAGTCGCACAAAAAGCACAAGAAGATCAGTACGCACGACAAACCCAAGAGCGAGCATTCACCATCACCTGTACGCTTGTCGTCATTTCTTCAGGGCAGTGGCTCTGATTCCGAATAGACTCAGATCTGAATAGAGCAGCATGATATGCCACAAGGGTTGAGTTTTGCAACGGATACGCTTGTATTTAGTGTGTTTTTTGTCGATAGTGATGGAAATGGACGCCCTCAACGACACGGAAGATCCCATCATGTTGCGGGAGAAGCGCTCCGCGTTTATGCATCTCCTGCGGTCCGGTGTCCGCGCCAAACTCGAGCAAAACGAGGATGACGACCGCCACTCGGTCAACACGGCATGGCGAGCGCTCGCCTGGCGCAATGCGTATGCGCTTGAGCCGTTTTTCCAAGAGACAATCTGTGGCCAGCCACTTCGCATCAAGCAGTTACTACAAGGGGAACTCACAGGCTTTGGGACGGGACTCACGGTCTGGCCCGCCGCGTGTCTCCTGCTCAAACACCTCGAGCATCGGTACATGGCAACCCGGGACCATCTCCACGACAAATTGGTCGTGGAACTCGGGAGTGGGACGGGGGCTGTGGGAATTGCAATGGCAATGCTGGGTGCTGGTCGTGTCGTCGTCACTGACGTCCCCAAGCTCTTGTTTTTGATGGAAACCAATGTCCAAACCGCCCAAGATCATTGCGGTGGCCATCTCCAGGTCAACGTGGAAGAGTACGAATGGGGTGCTCCACCGAGTCCTTGCCTCAAGCACGACGATGGAACGCTACCAGACATAGTCCTCATATCCGATTGTATTCTCCCACGCTTGTATCCCATTGAACCACTCGTCGACGCCCTCGACTGTCTCTGTGGTCCTCAATCGACGGTGATTATTAGCTACGAACCTCGGTACTATCCACAGTTTGATCCCAAGACACGTTTTTGGGAATTGCTGACCAAGCGCAACTTTACGCTTCGTGAAATTGACGATGAAATGTATCATCCACACTATCGTGCTGATGATATTGAAGTCTGGGAAGCGCGTCGTACGGACAATTGAGAGTTGTCGTATAAACAAAGTCAATAATACTTACATGCATTGCTCATCCTCGTGAAACATTGGGAGAAGACACTGCTTGCAATGCCAGACAATGGAGTTCTTCATGTCGAACGGCTGTCTCTGGTGGGACATCTATGTGTTGCATCTGAAGATAATGATGCAGTCCATCGGTAGAGAGCAGGGAGCACAGCACATCCATCTGGCCTTGTACTTGGGACAGCGTTCGTTCACGGGGTCCTTGTGAAAGCGTGTGACTCTCAATTGGCTTGTGCTCGTCTTCCGTGGCTTCACCAAAGAAGCCCCCATTGATGGTTGCCCCACCTTGGGAGGTCGCGGCATCCAACTCGCCCGCATGCATGGCAGCAATGGTTCGTTTAGCCGAGTCTCGAATATTTTCATCGTCCGATTCGAGCATCCGATCTAATTCAAAGGCATCACTCTCCGTCAGCACACCACCACTCACGAGATACTCCATCTGGGCACGAAGAATAATGAGATCTCCTGATTTCCCTCTCACTGGTTCGAGTACTTCAATCGACTGTGGCTTGGCAGACACAAACTTGAATAATGTCTGGACACTGGGGTACAGTGCTGCCTCGGGGGATGCCACAAGGGCTTCCGGTGCTGTCGGGATGGCTGAGTTTCTATAGCTAAAGTAAGAAGTGTAGCTTCGCCACCAGCTCTCGTGTTCCATATCCACTGCTTCCCGGTTGATTTCAGCTTCTCGCTCTTCCAGCTCCCGCAGAGACCGTGCGGCCTCCGTGCTGACCCATTCCCAAAACATGGACCACGCAACGGGTCCATCAAATCGATCATCTTGGATAACCGAAAGCACAGATTGGTATCCACTCTCGGAGACCGATCCGGACGCTTCATACAGTTTGGTAATAATCTTGACGCAGTCAGTCTTGCTGATTTCACCCGTCCCGTTTGGATCATATTCGTTGAACAAAATACGGGCACCCAATTCAAGGCGATCGATTTGTTCTTTTGCCGTCTTGTAGCTTGTGAAATAGGATGCCGTGTATCCGGTGTACGCCTTCGATCCGGCAAAAAAGCCTAACATTCCACCTGCGATCGCAGCGCCCGTTGCCGCAACAACACCAACAGGGCCAGTGATACCAACCCCAGTCCAAAACCCAACTGCGGATGCAACGCTATAGGCTCCCAAACTCGCACCCGTCGCGGCAGCCGCGCCACTCGCAATATGATGACCTGCCTTCAGTCGAAAGTCTTTCATCATCAACCGCTCGCTTGTTGCCGACACAACGCCCATGTTCTTGCGTTCGGTTTGCTTTTGGCGGTACTCGTAATAGTCTTTGCCAATGTCCACGAGGATGGAGGCAATCGTCAATGGAGCTGCCACGGCACCACCCAACCGGGTTGTGGCACGTGCCATACCTTTCGCAATCACGACACCACCAGCAGCACGGATACCACTATCCAGTGCTCCATCTTTGCTGGCTTTGACCAGCTCGAGAAGACCACTTCCGTCTTTGGCTTTCTCGAGGCCAAGTCGCTCAACAACTCGTTCCGACAGTACCAATCGTTTCTCTTCCATTGTGGCCGTCGCCCTACTGAGCGCCTGCGATGCTCCGCGTTGGATGCCTTCCTTTTGAAGAAAACCCACACACGAAGGGCCGAAACGAATGATAGCCGACAAAGAATCTGGTCGCCAGTCCTCGACAGAGCCCAGTCCGAAAAATGTCATTACCGCGGATCCAACTGGAAACACAATATCCATCGGTTCAATACCTTTGTCTTCTTGTGAGATGAAAACGTCGGACGGAAGTTCTTCGTGTGATTCAGCATGCTCGCCGAAATGAACAGCCACTTGTTCGACAAGATCCAAACACTCAAAGAACTCTTCTTCGGCAAACGCTTGCAAGCGTGCATCCTCCACATCCGTCAGACACTCAAAGAACTCGTCAGCGAGGGCGTCATCCTCATCATCTTCTGGTGACGTTACCACAAGCGCTCCACTTGCATCTTCCCGTAATGCTAAAGCATGTGTCTCATTTGTCGTGGTCACGAGCGCACCTTCCCCGGTGATTGCGCCACCACTTCGATCGCCTTCGATTCTGCCGATTGGTTGGTCTGTCTTGGCGCGCTTGTGGGCACGGTGATCGTCCATCAACAGCAACAGATACTCACCAGGCATCTTCCGGACGGCGTCAGCTTGCATCTTCTTTTTGGAACTGTCAGAGTACTGACTCCAGGCCGCCACAGCCAAAGCAACACCTGCTCCAACCACCACGGCACCACCCAACACCGATACACTCTTCATTCCACGGGAGGCAGCATTGCCATTCTGACTAGGCATGGCTGGTGCGGCCACGTCGCCTGGCAAAATCTCGTCGGGCTGGACAAACACAATCTTCTCTTGTTGGTCAGCACCCAAGCCAACTTTGCGTGCAACACGAACACGATCCGGTGCAAATATATTCTGGTGGTTGTTGGGCACCATGCCGTTGTTGGCCAGCAATGGATCGACACGCTGAATTCGCGTCTGAGCCACAACACTCGAACTGGACGACGTAAATCGTGAGGTGATCTGGGAGACTGCACCAGTCGTCCCATCGAGAACATCACGGAACGTTGAGATGGCTTCATCCAGTGTCATCCCTCGAACCGTCCCTTGTCGAACCAACCCTTCTGTCCAACTCAGTCCCTTGGACAGGTGGGCATCGTATGCAGCGCGTGCCTCAGCGTCCGACAATACTTCGTACGACTCGGCCAACAACTTGAACACCTGCTCTGCCATGTCTTTCTCGCGTGGATTGGAAGCACTCGACCATCGATCTGGATGCCATTTCAGTGCTAAATTCTTGTAGGCCATTCGCACTTGGCGTGGTGTAGCGTTCCGAGAAATACCAAGACGCTCGTAGTAGTTCATCGACTCATTGATCTGGATCGAGGTCGATCGTCGAGCGATGGCATCAACATATGCACTCATCAAATGCTGCAGAATCGAGTTACCAGTCAACGTCGTCGATGCCGCATCATCTTCTTGGAGCTCTCGTAATATTCTGTGTGCATCAGACAGTAACTTGAACTCCTTGCTGTCTTTCTTCAAGAACATGTAGGTCCCACACGGTGCGTACTGGTAGTCAATTTCCTTGATCACATTCATTTCTCGAAACTTGTGAAATGTGTTTTGCAAAATGTTCAAGCTCATGGTGACATAGGCCGAGGTGACACTCGCGACCCCTGTCCCAATCGTGTTCTCGGCCCCCATGCCAACAAACACACTTTGCATCTGCGCTGGTAAGAGCTTGAACAGCGTTGTTGTCGCTTTGGTAATCGTAAGAAATCGTTCCGTGGTCTTGGTCACCATAGCTGCAGACTGGGCAACATTGAGGATCCCCGGAATGCAATCAAATTCATTCACCAATGTCACTAGACGCTTGGTCAAGCCGAGCGCATTCAGATACTTGTGTAATGCGTGTGAACTGATATAGGGCGACCCAAAGCCCATGGCCATGACATGGGGAAGTCCATGTTGCACTGCTTCCAGTGGAAACGACTCCCATACATCCGGTTCGACGAGTGCGTTGGAGGTTGTCGACGCTCGTTGAAGATCATTTTTGCGTGCTTCGATGTCTTTTTTCTCTAGCGCTTGACGAATTACAAACGGAAGTTGCTGATATACCAACTCACATAGTCCAATTTGAGCAATACTTCCTGCAATCGAATGACCACAAAGCAATAGTGTCTTGTTTCGAATGCGTGCTTGAGAATAGAGAGTATTCATATCGAGTTGTTGAGCCCGTTTCCAAAACGGCAAATGGATACGAGCACCGCCATAACGATATACGTATGGTTGCGAAAGCGGGACCGTCGAGCCCAGTATTGCCTCGACAATATCACTGGTCGAGGTCGCGCGGACAGCACAGATCACCGCACTCTGAGATTCCACAAGAATAAACTTGGTATTGAATTCCAGCACTGGAATTTGAAGCTTGTGTGGCAATGGGGAGCTACGGATGAACGCCTCTAATTCCCGACGAGCGGCTTCTCGTTCAGCGGTACTTGATGATGGCGTGGCCTCGGCTGACGTGGCATTGATGCGTGTGTTGGCGGCAATGGCGGCACATAATACGGCCGCGCTAAGGAGCTCGGTTTCGCTCGAGACGTCACCACACCACCATCCAGAAGCAGAGGAATCGCTCTCTTCAGTCATTATATTGAGAGCACGTGAATCACTACCGTTGGTGCGCATGGTCGACAATTAGAAGATCCTTCTTTCCGCGGGAATCTCAAGTGTGACGCGCGATGGGCGAAAGGCAACATGAAGAAAAACCTAGTCAGTTATGTAGACCACCTTATTTTCGGTAGAGGGGGTACTATTAAGCCAGAGTCGAGGGGGTACAATTCCACGAAGAAGCGGCGTACGGACGGACACACACGGTGAATGGCGACAATCGGATCGGAAGATGACGACGCTTTACGTGACGACGGCTTTTGATCAATTCAAGCGCGAGAGTTTGCGCAAATTACGGGATATGGAAGATAAGAGTCCTAAAGGCAGTGTTGATACGCCGATTGTGGAGATGATTCATATGATCAATGCGCATCCCAATTATGTAGGATGCCGTTTCATCCGCTTCTCATTCTGTGTCGATGACTCAATAATTTCTCTGGTTTTACAGGTCACGAGTAGTTCTTGTTCTGGACGAATTGCGATCTTCCGTGGACTCCCAGCCGGCGTTGGGACGGAAGATGCGACGACCCAATCGGATCATTTGATCACGAAAGGCGGTCAGTGGCTCCTCGCCGAGCATGCGACCGTGACGATGGAGCAGCTGCGAGCGGCACTCGCACCGTTGGCAGAAGCTGAGCGCGCTGCTACTGCGAGTAATATGGTGATTTTCAAGCACGAGCCATTTATCATGCACGTTGTGTGTCGTGACGTGGACGCGGCCAAAGAATTATTGCAATGTGGTATTGCCTGTGGTTTTCGTGAATCTGGCGTTGTACTTGGGAATAAGAAGATCATGTGTGCGATTCGTACAACCGCCAATGCTATGGAAATTCCACTGGGGCGAAGCATTGAAGAGTTACTGGTCAATGACACGTACTTGCAGTGGCTTCTCGAGATTGCCAATGAGAAATTCCTTGCCAATCGAAAGAAAACCGATCAACTCTGTACGGCGTTTCAAAAAAAGTTTGTCGATACGCCACTATCTCCATCTTCAAGCGCTGTGACCACGACACCCAGGATGAAACGCTCGTTGAGTACGGTATCGCTACGTAGTTGTCGTGCACTCTCCGTGGATCAAAACGGTCGACTCTTGCAACGTGTCGGACACTCGAGTGTGCAATACGAAGGCAGTATCTACGTCTTTGGTGGTCAAGGTCAAGCAGCGTCCGGTACATCGTCACGATTGTCGGATCTTGTTGTTGTGTTCACGAATGGCGACGATCACACGACTGCCACGGTCGAAACCTTTGGTGATGCACCATCGCCACGCATGCACCACTCGGCTACTGTTGTTGGTACCAAGATGGTGGTCTTTGGTGGTCGTGCCGGTCCCCTCAAGTGCTTCAACGACGTCCATGTGTTTGACTTCAAGACGAAAACGTGGACAGAAGTGATCGTGAAACAGGGAACATCTCCGGCTGCTCGGTGGAAGCATTCATGTAGTGTTGGTGCGTGACTTGACCGGTGACTAGAATGACAGAATGCAGTCTGACAGTGACAAAATGGCTGTAGTGGGGACAACATTGTATGTCTATGGAGGTCGAGATGCGTCCACAGTCTTCAACGATCTGTACGCACTCGACATGGAAGAACCAGACCCAACGTGGCGGCAAATTGGTGCGTTCTTCTTGGGATCATGCTTAACTGGCTTGCATCTCACCAAGTTTCTTTTCACAGAATGTTCCGTTGTTCCTGCTGCCCGATTTGACCACATCATGGTCGCAGTTCCTGCAGCAAAGCAGGTCTTCTTATGGGGTGGGCTTGCGTCGCTCGATGAAGCCTCCAGTGCCGACGCTGGACGTCGTGATGTGTTTTGGTTATTTGACACTGTGGCCCAGGTCTGGGAGAAGCGGTTTATCAAGAACGCTGTGCAAGGTCCTACAGCAGGTCTCTTTGGTGCTGCAGCATGCGCCGTCGATGGCGGTGCACATGTTGTCGTGTGTGGCGGAACCAGTGCCGCCAGCTCCACGGAATCGTCCAAGAACGCACCTCAGAAAATTTATTCGTTGAGCACGTCGACCATGGAATGGCGGTTGCTAGGTGCTATCGAAAATAGCAACAGCAGCACTAGCGATCATCATGCGCGTGCGGCGTTGGTGTATTCGACCGGAACGTGGCTACCTGCTCGCAATGAGCTGCTCGTGATTGGTGGCGGTTTTCAAGTGTTTGGATTTGGTCAGTGCTATTCTTCGTCCTTCGCCTGCGAACTCGTGATCGTTCACAAAGATGGTGGAAACACCATTGGGTCACCGACGGCCGCAGCTGTAGCGGAATCTGATGCTGAAGATGTGGCCTCCCCGCCAAGTTCCGACTCGGCCTCGGTTGCACCACTTGATGTATCACGTCCACTGGGTGTGCTCGCCGAAAAGGCCCGTGTCAAAGCCATTAAAACGCTGCTCGAAGCTGCCAAGGTTTACGACAAATCCCGTCGCGTTCATGTGGTATCTGACCGCCAATCAGCACATGGTCCATCGTTCTTACTGCCCGTCACCCCCGACATTGCGACCGCTCGCGCGAGCAATGCCGAGTTGCAGGCACTCGAAGTGGTCGTCGACGATGATGCGTACGGCAACAAGTTTGGCAAGGCCACGGGAACAAACCGCAACGATGTCGTCCGGTTTACGATTGAGAGTTTTGCGAAACGCCATGGACTTCCTGCTAGCATCGTAGCGTCCATTCCCGAGCGGTATGAGTTTGTGAGTGACGTATTGCTTGTGGCACGTGGTTCCTTCATGGAACCCGAGTGGACACCTTTTGCGCAACGAATGTGGGCAGCGGTATGCCAGGCGACAACCCCGAAACTTTCTCGTGTTGCTCGCAAAGCCTTTATTGATCCCAGCGAGAAGCGACAAAGTCACGTTGAGTTGCTCTACGTGGACAGTTCGGCCATCCAAACATCGCGGCCGACACAGCACGGGTGGGTCGAAGTGCGTGAAAATGGTCTCACGTACGGGTGGGACCTGACCAAAGTCATGTTTTCGTCCGGCAACGTCACCGAAAAAGCACGCATGGCTTCAATCGGATGTGCTGGTGAAGTCATTGTCGATTTGTTTTGCGGCATTGGGTATTATGTTGTACCGTTTCTCGTGCATGGCGGGGCGTCGTTTGTTCATGCGTGTGAATGGAATCCGGACTCGGTCGATGCCTTGCGGTTTAATCTTGAGCGGAATCACGTGGGCCACAAATGCAAGATTTACGAAGGTGATAATCAAGCGAGTGCACCCACGATTGGTGCGGTCGCTGACCGTGTGAATCTGGGGCTCTTGCCCACGAGTGAAAAGGCGTGGCCACTGGCGGTGCAAGTCCTCAAGCCGTCGGGGGGTTGGCTCCACGTCCACGACAATGTCGCGGTTGAAAACCGCGAGACGTGGGAACAACACGTTGTTACGAGTATCCGGACTTTGGGGGAACAAGTGGGGAAGCACTGGTGTGTCACGTGCGAACACGTCGAAAAAGTCAAGTCGTACGCCCCAAAAGTGCATCATTTGGTCGCCGATGTTCGATGTGTACCCATTTAGAACCATCAACTGAATGACGTATCTCTCTTAAAACCGGATTTCAACCAATAAGCATGGTGATAACTACTTCTGTATTGATGGGTTTTATTCATGAAAACCGTCCATCAATTAATTGAGTTGAAAATAGTACCTCCTGAGGGGGTACTATGTTTTGGGACACGGCTGTGTTGTGTTCCACAAAGTTCGACAGCAAATAAACAAGCATCATGGTGCTTCGTGCGACTTCGACGCGTACGTGGATGCGTGTGCGTGTCCTGTCTCCGCGCAATGCGCGCACAATGACCGCGCTCAGTGGTTTCCGCGGTGGTGCCACCAATGGTTCGGCACGACCGACTCCCATGCAGGTAGTCATGAACAGCTACAATTCCACTGATTTCGAGAATGATCTACTGATTATCATCTACAGGGAGCTATTGTGAGCTATGCGCTACAAGCCCAACAGCAACACTCCTCATTGCCCTTGTCGATGGCATTCGCAGCTGCAAGTGCTGCAGTGGTCACGACGGCGTGGGCCACAGACGCCGCTCAGAACGAAGAGACCGACAAGGTTTGTTGGCATTGATGATGGTCATCATGGGCCATACTGACGTTTGTTATTGTATGAACTAGCCACTAGAGTACGCTGATGTTGTCGAACGTTTACGAGAGCAAGTATCGGAATTCCGTGCGACGCTCAAGAGCACGGAATCACGCATTCCAAAGTCGTATCCGATCCAAAAGATTGCGATTTCTCGCACACATGCACCCAATGGCGTCTCGACAATCCGTGTTGAGTTTGTGTGTCCACCCTTTGTGGATCAAGAAGCAGTACTGGGTCGTTTCTTACTGGGTCTTCAGAAACGTGGTCGTCAGCAAGTCCCAATTGAAGTTGTGGCGGTGCAACGTGGCGATGTTGACAAGAAATCCATTGTCGAGTCCTATGATCAACCATCGACCAATTTCTTGTATGCCAACGGTCATGGCTCGTTTCAGTTTTTGCGGGATATGTCGATACAAGGCAACAAAGGCACGAAATTTGTGTTTTACAAGGATGAATTCTTGACGACAACGGAAGTTGAAGCGGTCGTGGATGCCTACAAGGAACTGTATTCGTACCCCAACGTGCATGCTTACTTCAAATTTGAACGTGACCAAAGTCGACGCAAAATATTGGTCGATCGTGGACAAAAATCACCAGCGCTCAACGGACCCGCGGGCTCCAAGGTTTGGAAGCATTTTCTATTGGCTGATAGAGTGAAACTTCTAACGAGGCTGGTGTTGAACAGGAGGAAGCAATTCAGCAATTGCAAGGACTTGGTATTGATGTCTACGAACCAACCAATAGTGACGATGCACTCAACTGGGACAGCTTGGTACGAGACGTGCTTGGACGATGCTTCCGTGGCCTTCAGTTCTTCTAACGCTTTGACATAGGCTGGGTATGAGGAAGTGAAGCTGGAGATTGAAGACACGGTTGTCCTTGCGCTGCAAAATCCTGATCTGTATGATGAAATTGCGCGCAAGACACGATGCCGATACGAAAGCAACCGACCTCGTGCTGTGCTTTTTGAAGGACCACCAGGTACAGGCAAGACCTTAAGCGCTCGGATCATAGCGCAACAAGCAGGAATCCCCATGATCCATATTCCCATTGAAAGCGTCGTTTCGAAATGGTATGGTGATAGCGAGAAGAAAATGTCGGCGATTTTCGACGCGTGTGAAAAGTTTGATGGCGCGATCATCTTCATTGATGAGGTTGGTTTGAGTGGTTACACAATTGTCGGGGTGGTTTGGAATGATGACGTTGGTTGATTATGACAGATCGATGCTCTTGCAGGGGATCGTTCTGGTGGGACGATGCACGAGGCCTCCCGTCGTATCTTGTCTGTGTTGCTGCAAAAAGTCGAAGGTTTTGCGTCGGCGAAAAAGACCACCGTGGTCTGCGCAACAAATCGGTACGTGAAGTCTGAGTGAAAGAGTGGACTTCAGTTGTGACCAACACTTTATATGCAGCAAACAAGATCTTGATTCGGCATTGATCAGCCGTTTCGACTTGAGTATTCGCTATGATCTCCCCAACGAACGCACACGCAATGCGGTGTTTGCACGGTAGGTTTCATTGGCATGCGCTGGGAAAGTTGATGCTGAGTGAACTGATTGTTGCTAATGCTGATCAGATACGCAAAGCAATTGAAGAAGGATGAACTTGCGCAGCTTGCAGGTATCTCGGGTGGGCTCTCGTGTCGAGATATCAAGGAGGTACAGTTGGCGCGTTTCCGGATTCCGACGGTTCGGTACTAAATTGATGTTGTAGATTTGTGAGTACGCTGAGCGAAAGTGGGCGTCGAAGCTCCTCAAGAAGGAAACCACCGAGGAGTTGCCGCCTCTAGTCGCGTACATGGAGGCAACGAAGATCCACGCGATGGGTGTTAGTTCGCAAAGAACTGGCGGTGACGTGTTTGAAGCTTAGTCCGATTTTGGGAAAACACTTTTTTTCGTTCGCGATATGCTTCAATCGATTGTCAAGATGCTTTCGTTTCCAAGAAGGCATAGATCTTGATATTGCTTGTGAAGGGCTTTCGTCAGTTCCGTTAGCGACGAACCTATGTTTGCTAGATCAACTAGTTAGCGCTCAGTCGGCGATGAGTATTTCTCCATACTCTGGCGTACCCAGAAGCGCCAATGCCACCTTCATGAACTTTTGAGATTCAGCATAGGATTGGCATCGGTGATATTGCACTCCCTCCAAGCATCGTATCCCAGATTAGACCTGTATCTGCAGTATGAACAAGTGCTCCAAGTACCATGTTCCACGCCTTCGCAATGAACCATTCAGCATCAAGTTCAGGAAATTGGATGTCGACGCTTGCTTGTAGCTGGATAAGTTGCTCAAACCACTCGAGGGACGCTTCTCGGGACTCAGCAAGCATGATCAGACGGCGGAAAAGATAACTGAGTTGTTCTTGGTCAACATTCTCGCCTTGAAGCAGCAGTTGCAGGCTACAAAGGCAATGCCTCCTGAGTGCCAGCAAATAGACCAACAGCAAAGCAAACTGACCCTCGCTTGAACATTTCGCTTGCAAGACTTCGGTATGACCGACGAACCTAGGTGACAAACACAGTGATGGCCTTACGTTACTCGATGCATGCATTTCGGCTCATACCTCAGCAGCCTCATCGAAACTCGACGCGTGTAAGATCAGCTCTGACACATAACCTTCAGCATCCAATGTTAGCAAGATGACACATACTCCCTACCTCCAACTTCTACGAAACTGGAAACATCTTTTTGCATCTTGTCGTGGCACAGGTTTTTCATTCTCTCCACGTCGGTGTCGAGCGTTCGCAGCCGGATGGCAAGCTCGCATTTCACCTATGCACAAAAACACTGAGATTCCAGCGGATGCGTCACAAAAACACCCAATCACAACCAAAAAATCGTCATAGGTGCTCTCTGGCTCGCACAGTGGTTTGATGCGTGCAACGATGGCCAGTACATCACGTGAGTGAGAACGTTCGGTTGTATCGAGGCACGCTATCTCCGTGCTCAGGGAGGCGAGAAGACACTCAAGTTCGCGACCGGATATAGCACAACTGTCGCCAAAGATTCGTTGGGCTTGCTTAGCGATATCTGCCGCCCGAACAAACAGCGACCCGATGGTGCAACTGCGAGCCACATTAAAGCTTGATCCAATAGCAAGTCAGTTGAGCATTCATAATATCTGCCGACGCAAACTCCACCTTACCTCATCGTATAGAACCAGACGAATGCAGCTTCCGGAGCAAATCTGTCAATCTCACTCACATCAAGTTCTTCTGCAGCCTGGAGGAACATATCTGTGTACTTCGCGAAGCATTTTGCATAAGATGTTGGGTTGTCGCTAGTATCGTCACTTCTTGTTGTCGTGACTTGAAGTGCGAGTTGAGCAGTATTTTGGATCAGAACACCAATAGGAAGATCTTCAAAACGGATGCCCAGGTCTCTGACAAAGCAACACAGATCATCCATGATCATCAAAGTGACACCTTCTTGTCCTGCACAGCTTGCAGCATAGCCATAGGATAGAAGGTCTTCTGGCTCGAAATCTTCCCTGCCCTTCAGCTGTTGAAGAATATCCAATGCACAACCACGACTCTCATCGTCGATTCCCAGTGAGGCTTCGAAGACTGAAAGGAGTGATGCCTTGGAAGAGTCCGTTTGCAGAGCTTCCATCGCCCATTGTCTGCTCTCGGATGTACGATTCAGTTTGAGATAAGCTGCCGCCATTATGCTACAATGACACTATCAGTAGACGTCGCTGACCGAGTGGGAGTATCTCATACCGTTTGAACACCGCTACTTCTTGCGTCGACGTGGCATGTTGGATGCCCAACTCAGCCCAAGTGGTGCATTCCTACATTTGACA
The DNA here is from genome assembly GCA_023336255.1 of Pythium graminicola. Taxonomy (NCBI): domain Eukaryota; phylum Oomycota; class Peronosporomycetes; order Pythiales; family Pythiaceae; genus Pythium; species Pythium graminicola. The sequence continues at coordinate 31,695 of JAADWU010000021.1, forward strand.
AATATTGAGCATCTAATAGCCTGCGCCCCATAAGAGCTCTACCTCGTGCGCGCTAGAATTTAGCGCAGCCCCAGCCGCATCATGGATGACTTTGATCATTCGCGTAACTTGACTCTTAAACATCGATTGACTCTCACTGTAAAGTAATGATGTGTTAGCCAGGAAGGAAATGAGAAACCATGTTGCAGTAAACCTTGGCAGATCCGCGATCATCTCGCCGATACTTTTCATCTCTTCCGCACCGCTGGCACGATTGTGTGGTGAATCAGACATCGCAAGCGCGCAGCCCAAGTCGAGTCTAATATCCAATACATGATCACCATAGTGGCGCTCTAATTGCCGATAAATCTGGATAGAATCCGCGTTGAATGAATGCGCTTCAGCGAACATCCTCGCGCCAGAGATCGACCCTCCAATATCATCCCGCTGGAACAGATACTTCAACATCATCATCGCCTTCTCATCTTCTTGATTTTGAAGATAGAGCTTGATCATTGAAAGTAGTGTTGAAGTGTCTTTTTCGGGGCCGAGAAGAGCGAAACAAGCTTCCGATTTTTCAACTTCACCAAGAGACACGAGAGACTCAAGTAGACGCTGAAGAAAGCGTAGCTTGAACGCTGGAACACACGATTCCACCGCAATGTCTTGGGTAGTTTCAACCGCATCGCATAGTCGCAAGGCTTCTTCAGCCAAAATCACAAGGTCACTTTGACGGTCGTTTGTGTTCCATTCTTCTATCGCATTTTGAACGAGCTCCAGAAGAGTCTTTGTGTTGCCCATCATATATGGAAGCAACATCTGTAACTCATGCAAAGTCTCGATGATCACAGTTACTGCCGTAGAATCGTTTGTATAGCATTGCGATAGCCGTACAGTTCGAATCCGATCCACACAGATATCCCACAAGTCTTGAAGGATCTCCTCGAGTTCGATTCCATCCTTGAACCGCGTAAGGCATGACAATCCGACTTGACCCCATATAGAATTTGCGTAGTCGAGAGCCTCTTTTGCGAGCGTCAAATAATCGAAGCATTTCTCACTATCTGCCGCTGCGGTTTCCATGAGGAGCGATCCCACACGACCATA